>CM045759.1:109793763-110040320 GCA_025200525.1 Camellia lanceoleosa
TCTACCCTGTCCGGGTGCACGCATTCCAAGTATGGACCAGAGAGGGACTTTTTGTAAAGCCCTCCTTGTGGATCTAAGTAGTACCGAAGGGCCTTGTTTCAGCTTTATGTGCTTCTTTCTTGTCCTCTGGGAGTTGCTGGGAAGAAAGGAATGCAGCAATGGGATCCTTCCAACTTGGAGCGGGTTCTATAATGTTGATGTGGGTTTCCTCCGGTGGGCCGATACTTGGTTCTGGGACGAAACCTACTTCTATGGTACGCTTGAGCTCGGAGTTGATGGCGGAGGCTAAGCATGCCAGGGCATCCGCGTGTGTATTTTGATCGCGTGTTATTTGGTTTAGTTCATGATGGTCGAATTTCGTTAGCAAGGAGTTAGCCGTTTTCATATAGGTCGCCATACGCCGTCTCTTGCCGATTCTTCACCTTGGTGGTTGATTACCAATTTTGAGTCGCAAAATACCAGCAATGCGCGTCAGAGATGTGCGCTCATGATCAATATGCGCTTCATATTCGGCCGTTATTTGATGCTTGGCCGAGCTTGACGGCTGCTCAATTATCTGCGCCGTCTGGAGACATAAATACGACGTCGTATTTGCCAGATTGGTTAGACGCCATCACAATATAACCGCCAAATGTCCCCAACATAAATTCTCAATCTGGGTTTGACCGAACTCCGGCTGCCTTTGGCAGGGCGTCATCAGGCTTGAGGTCGGCAAGCCCTCCTGTGAATTCGGCGACAAAGTCGGCAAGCACCGCCTTTGATTGCGCTTTTGGGTAAAACCAGATGTCGATTGCGAGTTCAAGAGCCCACTTCAAACATACGATGCTTCGCTCCTTAGTAATCGATCGAAGGGATAGTCTGTTAGGACCCTAATCTTTGTGTCCTTGGAAGTAATGCATCAGTTTTCTTCCTGCCATGACCAAAGCTAGGACGAGTTTTTCAATTGGTAGATAACGTGTTTCGACGTCTACCACTGCCTTGCTTACATAATACTGCGGCTATTCTTTGCCCTTCCTCCTCTTTTAATGTCTGACTTGGCGGCCTGGAGCGCCAAATATAGAATGAGGTCACCGGCGGGGTGTTGTTAGAAGAGGTCTTGTCAGGAGATATGTCTTAAGCTTAGTTAAAGTCGCCGCATTCGGCGGACCATTAAAGCTCATCTGGCGTAATGTCTGAAAGAATTGTTTGCAGCGGTCTGTAGATCGACTAATGAACCTGTTGAGTGCAGCAACCATTCCCATCAACTTTTGGACTTCTTTGACCGAACGGGGGGAACTCAGTTCTAAAATTGCTGTGACTTGCCTCAGGTTGGCTTCGATTCCACGGTGGTTGACGATGTAACCCAGGAATTTGCCGGAGCCGATCCCGAATGCGCATTTAGAAGCGTTTAACTTCATTCTGTATTTGCGTAGGGTGTCGAATGTCGTTTCCAGATCGGCTATATGATTTTGTTCTTCTTTGGATTTGACCACCATGTCGTCAATGTATACTTCCATAGTGTGTCCGAGTTGTTCTTTGAACATCGTGGTGACCAGTCTTTGGTAAGTTGCCCCTGCATTCTTTAGTCCAAAAGGCATAACCCTGTAGCAGTAGGTCCCTCTTGGAGTAAGGAATGCAGTTTTGTCCTGATCATCTGGATTCATGGCAATCTGATGGTAGCCTCTGTAGGCATCGAGGAAACTTATACGTCGGTGGCGCGCTGTCGCATCGACGAGTTGGTCAATTCTCGGTAAGGGGAAGCAATCTTTGGGGCAAGCTTTGTTCAGATCCGTGAAATTGACGCAAACTCGCCAAGTTCCATTTTTCTTTTTCACCACCACTGTGTTGGAGAGCCACGTGGGGTAGGTGACCTCCCTAATTGCCCCGGCGTCAAGCAATTTGTCAACTTCTTCTAGCGGCGGATGCGGAAGATCGCCGATCGCCTTTTTGGATGATCGACTGCTTGGGGATAGACATTCGATGGTCTTTGGGAGGCGACGGGTCTATTCCCGGCATCTCGTATGGAGTCCACGCGAAGACGTCGAGATTGCCGAGTAAAAAAGTGATCAGCTGCTGTCGGTCGACCTGGCTCAGCGAGGCGCCGATCATAAAAAAACTTCTCCGGGCTTCCATCAATGTCAACTCGGTCCAAACCTTCCATGGCCTTTTCATCTGGTTGACGTCCGACGTCGTCCAGGATTTCTCGATTGGGCGTTTCGATGGAGTTGACTTGCAGTTCTTTCGGCGGCTTATCGGCGAGAAGGTAACATGCTTGTTATCGAGAAACCCACGGGTCTGCTCAACGCTGTGTTCCGTCGGGAAGCGTAACAGCTGGTGGTAAGTGGTTGGGATGGCCTGCAGGGTGTGCAACCATGATCGCGCCATGATGAGATTGTACGGCGATGGTAACCTGACGACCAAAAACTCCACATCCACCGCTCGAGCCTCGAGCGGGTGGTGATCTTTCCCAATGGGTACTCGGGTTGGCGTTGAAGCGAATAATGGATAGAGGAGTCGATCCGAATCGTTGAACCCGAGTTTGATGAGGGTTTTATAGTACATAACTTCGAAGTGCTTCCTCGGTCGATGGGGCGTTGACGGTAAACTGTTCGCGTGGCGCAACAACGATGGATCTACGTGTGGGAGTGTTACGCGCGCCGCAAATCGGGTCGTCGAAGGTAATGCTTGGCCAAGCGCGAGTCGCTTAGTTGGTGTGGTGTGGGGGCTCGGAAGTGATTGAATTGCATGTCTGATCGGGGCTAGCGGTAGGGGTATATCATATGTACGGTGTCGCGGGCGCCTCTCGAGCGATGTCGTCTCTGTCACCTCCTCCTCAAGGCAATCGGTCAAGCGGTGACCGTTGGCGTTATCTTTTGGCCCCGAGGTCGTCAGACCTCTCATTGGGAGTCGCCAGGACCTTGAGCCTGCCGTCCGGACTTTGCTTTTTCTAAGGCGGATCGCTGGCGAAAGCGTTCGTTCTCGGCGATGATGTTATCCAAATTCTGTTGGAGTAATGCTCGTTCTATGGTCGCTTGCATCATCGCCTTTGTTGAAGTCGTTGGTGAGTTAGAGTTGGCGTGTCGGTCTTGCGACGGTTTTCTTCGGGCGCATTTACGGAGTGGAGTCGTCTCGGTGCGATCTCGTCGGTGGCTACCGGAGGATCTGCCGATCCGCCTTTCATGGATATATTTGAGTATTCCCACGGGGCGCCAATTGTGGGGAAGTGGATTGGAAATACTCTTCAGATCTTGGAAGACGCCAATGATCCTCAACTAGTCACCTGAGAAGATACAAAGACTCCGATCGAGGATGCCGGAATTAGCTCTCTGGCGAACAAGTCAGTTCCTCTGTTCAGCTTGTTGATTGATTTCTCAAGGTCATGCCCTTCTCTCTGAAAGCTCTTGTATTTATATACATTCCTTGTGCCTCGGGCGAGTTTATTTTTATTATTATTTTGTTTGTCCTGATATGCCTCCTCAAATCCATTCGGCCCTAAGAACGTATTCGGCGTCCCAATCGAGCGGAATGGAGCCGTTAAGTTCCTGGCTCTTCGGGTGCTCCAGACTTCGTTCTTCTAATCATTCGGCTCCCACAGACTCTTTTTCTGTTTTCACTATTTCACATTGCACTTGCGAAATCAGATTCAGAACCACAAGTGGAGTCCGAACTGTAGGGCTATTCGCCTTCCGAAAGGAGCGTGGAAAGTCAGGCTACAAATACGTGCTTCGATCGCATGTTATCAAAATTGATTCATATATCATATTAATAGCTGAGCCTAGTAATTGCATATTGTATGCGTTTCGTTAGACGTATTGCATAGTTAGGATCATGCATTGTTCCAACTCTTTTATCTTTTTTTGGCTTGGTATACTAGGTGAGCTTTTATTTGTTTTAGCATATTGCATGAATGTGGTTGTTGCCATATCAAAGCATGTTCACCATGAGGCTAAGTGCTTCGATGATAAGCTGTTTGAATACCTGTGGATGAAGGCTATTTGCTTGAATTGGAATAATTTGAGTAATGTTTATATGCGATCACTTTTTCAAGTGGTACATATTCGAAACAATTTTGCAAACAAACATGAACCAAATGTTCCAATTCTTGCAAATTAGTCTATACTTGTGTGCGTGCGCATCACACAGTAAGTTAGCTAATAATCAAAACAAGAGCATATAATATAAATAAAATTCATATCATGATTAGTAGAGACCGATCTTTGATCGGACGAGTGGGGGTGCTCAATTCATGACCTTCCCCTCTCGTATCTAAGTTCCCAAGTAGAGACAATCTTAGTGATGACGGACACGTGGCCTTTGGCATAAGTCATGGGTTTCTTAAATTTTTCAAAAATATTTAGGTGGCGACTCTGTATTTGGCAAAGTAGTCTATTTTTGGCATTTTTGATTCAAAATCGATTTTTCAAAAGGTTTGCTGGATTTGGACTCTTTGGTGTTTATCTATTTCACATTGCACTTGTGAGATCAGATTCAGAACTGCAGGAGTTTGATACTGTAAGGCTTATTCGTCTTCCGAAAGGGGGCACGAAAAGTTGAGCTACAGTTTCTGGCGACTCTGCCGAGGAATTTAGAGAACTTGACTCGAACTTCATGATATGAAATTTTATCTACACTTATATGTTCCTTTGCATGGTATTTGCATTGGTGCGCTTAAGTCACTGTGTTTGCCATCTACTATTCCTGGACGGTTTGTCGGAGGCTTGCTAAAAGGCTGACCGGTCATGGGCTTTGCCATGATGGGAACACAACCATTGGATCTGGACTACAGCTATACCGTTTGATTCTCCTTTCACTTCTCGGTGTTAGGTGTGAGAGGTATATTAGGTAGTCTTGCTGAGGTACCATTTTGACCATTCGGCCGAGTTGTATATCGAAAAGTCATAGAGGCTGTTCCAAACTATGACAGGATGCTTACTCGAAATGCAGGATTGCGTGAAAACCACTTTGTTTGAATAGTGAACCCTAGTTCTTGATGAAACTAGGATAGGGTAACCTTACTCCTTCATAGGGGTGTTTTGGCTCTTACTTAACTGGTATGTTCTTTACAGTGAACTGTACAGAAATGTACATAGCAGTTACAAGTTGGGTATCTGTTTTGGAGGAATTGATGTGAGTCTGATCCTCTGACTTTGGTCATGTTTGTGTTGATAACATCATTAGTTGAGGTGCTGTGCAGTTTCTGATTACTGCTTTCTTTTTGCTTTATTTCTTTTTGCTAGGTAGTTTATCACCATAGCTTCAGAAAGTTCGGATATCCCCCAAGTACTCTGGACCTAAGTCAGAAGGCTTTGTAAAGCTGGGAATCTTATTTGAGGATAGCCCGTGTTTGCTTTACTCCCACTGGTTACAAGGCGGAGGAGAATCCGACAGAGTTCACCGGTTCAGTTTTTACAACAATCACCTCTCAATTCACTTGCATCTAGTCAGGTTCAGGGACAATCTTCGACTTCTAGTCCACCACAAGACCACTCATCTATTCTGATGAAACAGTATCCCCCAGTCAGTATGGAGGAATTGATATATCATCTACAGTAAATAGTTGAAATTTTACAGCAAGATGTTGTCTGTTAGGCCGAGGTAATAAACAGGCTACAACAATGGCAACCATAGCCGGCAGTGGCCTCTGCATCCCATGCACCTCCCACGGGTATCCCAACACCTGGAGCCACTGCTCATACTGCCAATGTCTAAGAGAATCAGGGCAATCCAGCAGAGCCGATCCTAGCATAAGCCTCCAAAACACCTGTGTATCAAACTGAAGCTACGTTTGAGTTTGAGGTTGACCCAACTGTACTCAAGGTCAATAAACTAGAGAAGCTATTCAAGAGAGCACAAGGTGTTAACTCCATCCCGGACATAGAGGATGGGTATACTGATTCTGTAGTAATATTGTAGATCATTTCAAAATGCCGCACATCGATCGATTCGACGGCTCCAGAGATCCAATGGTTCACCTTTAGCTGTTTTCGAACATCTTGCGGCCGATGGGCCTGACTAGACTACAGAAGCTGTCTCTCTTTGGTCGGACCATGTCGGGTATAGCGGCTATATGGTATGCAAAGTTGGAAGATTCTGTCAAGAAGAATTGGGTGGAGATGACTGAGGCCTTCATCGCATAGTATTCGTACAATACACAAATTGACGTCATAACTCGTGATCTCGAGGCAATGTGCCAAGAGCCGAAGAAGGGCTTCTTGGAATTTGTGACAAGGTGGAGAGCTAAGGCCTCAATGATGACCAGAAGGCCTTCTGAGAAGGATCAGATCAGGATGGTTGTCCATAATTTACACGATAAATTATTGCAAAAGATGATCGTCCTACCTCTGTTCACATTTACAGAACTCCATGAGATGGGGGTGCAAATCGAAGACGCCATGAAACAGGGGCTGATTATAGATGAGAAGGAGCCAGCAAAAAGGCTGTTTGTACGCAGTTCCAATATTGCTGGGGGTAGCACAGCTGCGAGGTCGTCAGATGTAAGCGTTGTCACTACAACCAAGACTTCCAACCCCTTTGCCAACATGAGCTCACAAACACCCTTCAATCCTAATCGATCCCAAAGGACCTTTAATCATTTGTACATGACCCTGTCTCAAGCCATGAAGGTGCTAATAAAAAATGGGCACTTCAAACCATTAGAGCCTCACCTACTACTTGATCCTCTTCCACCCAAACACAACCCTACAAAATACTACTCATTTCACCAACAACATGGTCATAATACCGACCAGTGCTTTCGATTGCATTATGAGATTCAGGATCTCATTGACAACAAGGTGATCGCTCCATCTCAAAAACCTAACGTAACCACAAATCCACTCCCAGCCCATAATCAAGTCCCCCTACTTCGAAATCTCAACTTGATCCGTACATTGGCCATCCCCTATGACCCCAGCATATATATTACCTCTTTCACTTACCAAAACCGACATTGTTCATTCCAGAAGGTGCAGATCTGTGCATGATGGACACGTCCGACCCCCAACCCCCAACCCCCAACCCAAGCCTGTGGTGATGCTTACAGTGGAAGAGAAGTCTACCTTGGAGAAAGGTACTATTCATTAGGAGTGTTTTGAGGACTTAACTGATGGGATATATGACTCGAGCTACTACATTGTGCTAATCGGTTAAGTTCAAACGTAAACTAGTGCTACCGACCTAGGTAGACATCAATGTGGTTAGGGAAGATAGCCCGAGCCAGGGATTGGATGATTTGGCGAAACTTGAGGAGGATTTAGACAACCTGCAGTTCTTTGGCAAGTAGGATTAGGGGGATGTGTAGATTACCTGGTTCAACTTGAACGAATCAACTAACAACTCTGGATAGCTGAGTGATGAGCCGGATAAGGAGGAAGGAATTGAAATAAAACTAGAGGGAAATGAAGCAGGAATTGCTGTAGTGGCCGCAAGGGCCGATGAGAAGGGAAAGTTGCCGGAGAATGCTGGCATAGAAAATTCAGCTCAAGAACTGGGCGCTGCGAGCACTGCGGACACAGAACAGGAAATTGCACTGAAGCAGTTTGAACGACAGAGGGTTGAAGACAACCAGAAAGCAGTAATGGCCCAACACCCTGTAAGGGATACCTGTGATGTGAAGGTAATACAAACAGAGCTAGACAACTGTTTGTCGGCTGCTGAAGGTGTATGGTGGGATGATGACAATCTGTATCTGGCCCACATTGACGAAGACTAGGGTGAGTGCCTTCCGGACAATACATGGTATGCTGAAGAAATATATCACATGACAAGAAATGAGCAGTAGTTTAAGCCACCGCACTTAGATCAAGCTGAGGCATCTAGAAAAGACAGAGAGGTCAAGAAATAGAGAGAAACAGCTAGAAGAAGAGGCAATGTTGAAACAGCTTAAGAAAATCCATGTTGATATCTCAATCTGGGGTCTTCTCATGGCCTCCCGGGTATATCAACAGGCAGTATTGTCAGCAATGGACAAGGCTAAATTGTCTATTGATACCACGCCTGAACAGCTTGTAGGATTGGTTTTCCCAAGTGGTGCCAAGCCAACATTTACCTTCTCTGACAAAGAACTGCCGCCGGAAGGCTCGGCTCACAACAAACCCTTGTACATGTCTGTGGAGTGCAGAGAGAAATGGGTATCGGTAGTGTTGGTAGATACCGATTCAACCATCATTGTCTGTCCTTCTCGCACAGCCTATGCGATTGGCCTTAAACCAGCAGACTTTGTTTCCATAGCCCATGTAATTTGGGCATATGATAATACGAGCAGAGAAGTCATGGATACCGTGCAAGTTAGAGTTTAGGTGGGCCCAGCTCAGTAGAATGTTGAGTTTCATGTCTTAGATGTGTTGTCTACCTTCAATTTGCTGTTAGGGAGGCCCTGGTTGCATCATGTGAAAGTTGTCTCCTTCACTATCCGTCAAATGTTGAAGTACCCTCATGGGGGAGGAGTGGTAATTGTTTTTGGGAATTCATTTATCCATCCACCACCAGAGGTAACTACACTAGTGCTAGAATCCATGGTGAGGAGGATGTATTCTTCTCAGGGTTTACTCTGGCTGAAGCTCAAGTAGTGCAGACCATTTTGGCCGCAAACGAAGGCATGTACATTAGCACCTAGTCTATCTATTTCATGAACAAACTACAGCATGTTCCAGGAATGGGACTCAGAAGAAGTGGCTGGAAAGGCGTGGCAGCACTGACAGATGTGCCACACAACCCACATGACTTTGGACTGGGCTATGTGCCCACCAAAGAGGATTGGGTCAGGAAACAGGAAGAAATGAAAGGCAGAGCCAAGGCTAAGCAAGCTAGGAAACATTATGAGCTTAATCATAGGCCAATCCAGGGGACACTGAATGGCTGCTTTGTTCTGGAGGGAGAAGATTTCCCCTTTTGCGGCTTTCCCGAGCCTTGGGTGAATTCCACGAAGCAGTGTGTACCTGGGTTTGAGATCATCTTTGATCTGCAGCTGCCAGACAGTGATACTGAGGAAAGGGATGAACCAAACACTGAAGCTGAATAGACCAAGGAAAGTGACTCAGACAACAGCGAACTTGGAGTAATGGTAGCATTGGCTTGTCTCTTGACAGATCTTGCAACCGACCTAGAGAACTTACTTGATGACCTTACTGTCTCCGTGATTGGGGAGAACAGGGTATGAACCTAACCAGTAGCATTTTGGATGCATCAGAGGCACCATCTCTTTAACTGGCAGCTGGAAGAAAGCTATCTGTCTAGTTTTGAATCGGGCGATGAGTAGAATCTGATTCCATTGAGATTGTAGGGTCGGGATCAGATTCCAGTTCTTCTGAGTCTAAGTTTGGTATTTCTGGGGGCGGTAATCCGGATACCAAAGTCTTGTCTAAGTCTTCATTCAGCTTTTCTTTTGAGTCTATAACCGAAGATCTGGACCTTTTAAATGAGAATTGTGTGAATTCTGTGTACTTTTCTGTGCCGTTGGTTTATTGTATTGACCAAGATTTTTAGAATTTTAATGAAAACGAAGAGGAAGGAATTCCTATGGTTTTGAAAAACTTGATTAATCGAGAGGAGGAGAGGTTTGCTAAACCTTGTGCTGATGAAATCATTGCCATTAATGTGGGTACTAAGAAGGATCCGCGTCTGGTCCAGATTGGGTCCACGTTCTCTTCGGAGGAGCGCAAGTCTTTAGTCGCTTTGTTAAAAGATTTCAAAGATGTTTTCGCGTGGTTTTACGAAGATATGCCTGGAATTGATCCTGAGATTGTACAACATCGGATCCCTTTTGACCCCGAGGCTCAACAGATCAAGCAGAAGTTGCATAGAATCCGTTTGGATTGGGCACTGAAAATCAAGGAAGAGGTCACCAAGCAGATCGAGGCAGGTTTCTTGTTAGTATTTGAGTATCCGACTTGGTTGGCCAACATCGTTCTAGTGTCGAAGAAGGATGGTAGAATCCAGGTGTGTGGAGACTTTTGGGACTTGAACCGAGCCAATCCAAAGGATGACTTTCCTCTGCTGCAGATTGATGAGTTAATGGATTTCACTGCGGGCCATGCATTGCTATCCTTTATGGATGGGTTTTCCGGGTACAACCAGATTTTGATGGCGCCCGAGGACAGAGAGAAGACCGCATTCACTATACCGTGGGGTACCTACTGCTACTGAGTTATGCCGTTTGGGTTGAAAAATGCTAGAGCTAACTATCAGAGGGCTGCGACCCCCATTTTGCATGACGTGATCCACAAAGAGGTTGAGGTGTATGTGGACGAAAATGAGGTGCGAGGCTTTCTAGGTAAAGTGTAATTCATAAGACGGTTTATTTCCAAATTAACCTTGACTTGTGAACCACTATTTGGTCTTTGAAGAAAGGAAAGAAATTTCGATGGGATGATCGATGTTAATTTGCCTTTGAGCAGGTTAAGTAGTCCCTCCAGAACCCGCTTGTGTTGTCACTGCCAGAGCCGGGGAAGCCTTTGATTTTGTACTTGTCAGTAACAGACACGACCATAGGATGCATGCTCATTTAGGAATCTGAAGATAGGGTGGAGAAAGCCATCTACTACTTGAGCAAGAAAATGTTAGAATACGAGACTCGCTATACTCCGTTGGAGAAAGCTTGCCTAGCCATGGTATGGGCTATTCGGAAATTGAGGCACTACTTGTTAGCTCACTCTGTAATCCTGGTTTTGAGATTAGATCTCATCAAATATCTATTTGAGAAACCGACACTTATAGGTAGGCTGGCTTGGTGGTTGCTCTTTCTATCCGAATTTGATCTCAAATATGTCACCCGTAAGTCGGTCAAGGGAAGAGCTGTAGCGGAGTTCTTGGCAGACCGCCCCGTAGAAGGAGATGAGGCAGTGGAATACTTGTTCCCAAATGAATCCATTCTGCAAGTTGAGGAGGAAACTTGGATGATGTACTTTGACAGAGCGTTCAATCAATACGGTTATGGGATAGATGTGTTGCTAATAGCACCCGACCACTCCCATATACCTTTAGCCTTCAAACTCTGGTTCAAGGTGTCCAATTATGAAGCAGAATATGAAGCGTGTATTGCTGGTTTAAAAGCCGCCCTGGAACTAGGGGCAATAAGATTGGATGTTATCGGGGACTCAAACTTAGTTATTTCTCAAGCAAATGGAGACTAGAAAGTCAAAGAAGAAAATATGAAGGTTTACCATCAGACCCTGGATGTTTTAATTCCTAGGTTTGAAAAGCTGACTATTATGCATCTACTAAGAGAGAACAATAGGTTTGTTAATGCTTTAGAAACTCTATCTTCTATGGTAGATATCCCACTTGGGGTCTGGATGTGTCCGATTATCATCGAGCAGAAATACACGTTGACTTATGAAACTATTGACGCAATAGATGAAGTGCAAGACAAAAACCCCTGGTACTATGATATTTGGAACTTCTTGAAAAAGGAGACATATCCACTAGGGGCAAATGCCAAGGACAAAAGGGGAATACAGCGAATGGCCGTCCAATTTATCATCTGCGGAGGTAAACTGTATAAAAGAGGTCATCTAGGAATGCATAAGTTGTGCGTGGAAGAAGAAGAATCGAAGCGCCTTATGGAGGCTATCTACGGCGGGGAATGCAGGGCGCATATGAACGGTGTGATACTAGCCTAGAAGATTCTCAGGCAAGGTTACTACTGGTCCATTATGGAGAAGGATTGTATTGGTTTTATTCAGCAATGCCACAAATGCCAAATTCATGCCAATCGCATGAATATCCCGCTGTCAAAACTGTACAACATGACTTCGCCATGACCTTTCTCAGTCTAGGGAATCGATATTATCGGTGTAGTCACGCCAAAAGGGTTGAATGGGCATGAATATATCTTGGTGGCGATTGATTATTTTACAAAGTAGGTGGAAGCTTCGATCTTATGCAAAGGTTGAAGGCATCACATTTGGCTAAGTTTATTAGAAACAATATCATTTGCCATTACGGAGTCCCAAACGAGATCATATCAGATAATGGCTCCCACTTCAAGAAAGAGGTGATAGACTTGTTGGAGAAATACAATGTGGCTTTCCATAAGTTATCTACCTACAGGTTGCAAACCAATGGAGTAGTTGAAGCTGCCAACAAGAACATCAAGAACATCTTGCAGAAGATGGTTGAGACCTACAGGCACTGGCTAGATAAATTGCCATTCGCACTCCGGGGCTACAGAACTTCGATCTGGACATCTACAGGGGTAACTCCATATTCTTTCATCAACGGGATGGAAGCTGTTTTGCCAATTGAAATAGAAGTCCCGTCAATGTGAGTTATGGTTGAGTGTTAAATAGCCAAGGTAGACTAGCAACAGAGCAGATTTGAGGAGTTAATGATATTTGATGAGAGAAGATTGAAAGCAATGTATCATGTTTAAGGCTACCAACGCATAATTGCTAGGGCTTTTAACAAGAAGGTTAAGTCACGAAATCTCAAAGAAGGAGACATGGTGGTGAAAAACAACCGAGCTCCCATCTATGACCCTAGGGACAAGTTCAGACCCAATTGGATTGGTCCTTACATCATCAAAGATATTTGGTTGGGTGGAACGGTTATTCTCATGGACCTGGATGGCTTGGAATTTTCATAACCGATTAACATGGACAAGTTAAAGAAATACTATCCCTAAGAGGCTCACTAGGCTGAAAATGAAAACCGAAAGGGCGAAAGGAAGTTAGAGCATGAAAAATTAGAAATAAAGAAAAACTGAGATCGCAGGGTTGAAAACCCTAAAGGGAGACTTTGGCAAAAGTTAGAGCGCAAAAGGAGAGCGTTAATACTCGAGTGAACTTGAACCGAATTACGTAAGGCCTGATTTCCATTTTTGGGATATGTAGGCAATTTCATCCAGAGGTTCGCCCGTGATCATCTCCAACTCAACAGTCTTGTCCATGTCTTTGATCAAGTTATCATTGTCTGTTCTTTATCTGATAGTTCAGTTGTGATCTTTATTCTGGGAAGAAGAGCTGGTTACAATGCAGAGCAGTAATATCTTCAATCAAGGGCAGTTATGATATGTTGATTCAGGGTTGTACATCTTGAGGATTGATTCTGTGCGTGTCAGGTGGTGATCACTTTCGAAAATGGTTTTGGAAAGTTTTAATAAAAGTTGATTTTGTTCAAATTTACTTTTTACAAGTTAGACCAATTTTGGACCAAAAGAAAATTTTTTAGTGCTCACAACTTTAATTCCATTGATTTCAACATAAAATTCTCCGACTCTATGATACAAATCAAAGTTGCTTTTACATCATAAAACTTGAAAAGAAAGGTCAAAGCAATAAACTCGGGGCATAGGTGAGTTACGTGCTCCTGCATCGTCTACTCGTGTTTGCGGAAGCTTCTGAAGCCAAAGTGGGCTCGGCTTGTGCCTTATCTTGGAGCCAAGCCAAGAATTCACCATAAAGGGCATAACTGAAACTAGGGGCAGGGTTCAAAAACTTTCTCGTCCTCCAAGCAGCGAGGTACCTAGCCAAGTGTGAAGCACGAATCGGGAATGAAGTCGGATATTCTACCTCCTCCTCTAGGTAGGTCTAATCATGCCCGAATTGGCGTCTGAACCGAAAAGGGAAGTAGAACATGCAATTGTGGACTCGCCTTTTTCTCACGTGCCGCCTTTTGGAAAGGGTTTGAAAAGAAGGCCTCATAGTTCAGGGTCCCGTAGTTCTGAATCTAATCTCACAAAGTGCAATGTGAAACTGATAATCACCAAAGAGTCCAAATCTGGCAAACCTTTTTGGAAAATCAATTTTAAATCAAATAATGCCAAAATTGGATTGTTTTTCCAGATATAGAGTCGCCATCTAAATATTTTATTTTGGAAAAATTTTGGAAACCCTAACTCGTGCCAAAGGCCACATATCTGTCATCACTAAAGTTGCCTCGGCTCGAGAACTTAGGTACGATAGGGGAAGGTCCTGAAATGAGCACCCCCTGTTCGCTCGATCAAAGATCGGTTTCTACTAATCATGATATGATTTTTATAAACATTATGTGTTTTTACTCTGATTATTAAACTAGCTTTACTATGTGACGCAAGCAAACAAGTATAGACTAGTCGCAAGACGTGGAATCAATTCAACTCATGTTTGTTTTCGAAAATGGTTTGAATTTGCCACCTCAAGTGGGCTTAAAAAAGCGGATTTGCCACCAAACATCGTAGATGATTTGCCACTCAAAGTGGGTTTCAAACTCATTTTCATTGAATGGTTCCAATTCAAACAACAAGCCTTCATCCACAGGCAAGCATGCTAATCATGGCATCATGGCAATCACACTCATGCAAGTATGCTAAAGCATAAAAACTCACCGAGTACTCCAAGTCAAAACAGAAACTAGTTAGAAAGATGCATGATCCTAACTATACAAGATGCTTAATGCAACGCATGCAATATGCAATTAATAGGCTCGACTACTAATATGACATATGGTTCAATTTGAACAACATGCGTTTAAACACGTATTCAAACAATTATTGAAATTGCAATGCAGTTTGAATGATGCGCCGAGCCTTGGTGCATGCAAGACAAATGAATGGGTGCAAACATGTAAGCATAAGGTATGCTAATTGAAAATGTCCCTAATCTAACCATCAAAAGCGATTAAAAAAAAGGGAGAAAGACGTGGGGTTGGAAGACATACACACACATACGCACACTTATTACAACATTACGCCCTCGCGAAGGAGGGTCCAAATGAATAAGCTAACTAGCTACGCTAATTAAACTAACTAATTATTACAACAATTGAAACGAATTAACTAACTTTATTCTAAGCTAATTAAATATTACAAATCAAAGTAATAAGCTAAATACTAAGCTAATTAAGCACAAAGCAATTAAACTAATTAATTAGCTACCACTAATAAACTAAACAAAATAATTAAATGGCCTTGGGAAGCGAGGGATGCGTACATGCTCGGTTTCTTTACTCGAACAAGCCACCGCCTTGCCACTGTACGCCTCTGTTTGCACATTTGAACACCAACAATGTTGCTAACTCCCATAATGCCTTTACTCCACCTTAACAACACATTGTGCAATTTTCATTGGTGGTCGACAGGGGGCATATCGGCTACCACTGGTGGCCGGTTGGCTACTAGTGGTGGCCGGTCGGCCACTGATGACATGAACTCCTCTTTTTGCTGCAACAGAGAGCAGACAGAGCAAAATAGTGTATTCTCATAGGTTTATTTGTATTGTTTACACTCCTTAAGCTCAAATGAGAGAAACTGTTGGCTCTCAAACCACCAATCAAGCAATTTCCATGCATGATGGCCAAAGAACGAAGTTTGTACAAGTTTAATGAGTACAAAACAAGACTCAAAAAGACCATCACCCTATCTTACATGATCAAGGGTGATGGTGACCAAGGAAAGTGGCACATTTCATCACTTTGAGTATGAAATGCTCCATTTCCCTTGTGTTTGAATTAATGTCCGATTCGAACACATGCAGTGTAACACGAAAGATGCTTATCTTGCTTCTTTTACTTGCCATTTTTTGTTTACTCATTTTAGTTACCGATTCATTCTTTAATCGATTAAGTCCAAAAGTGAGTGCTCTCTAATGGAAAGATGGCTCGAACCACAAGTTACTTTGGGCATGAAAGAGGCATTACATTGTTGGTAATGAACCCCCTAAGGGATTAAACCATTAGGTGCAACACCTCAATTCCACACTTAGGCAAACAAGTGGTTTGAAACCACTTTCAAAGCAAACAAAAGAGTGAAGAATGGAGGGAGATTGCAGAGATTTTAGGGCTGAAATGAAGTGAAAAACAACACTAAAATATGCTATTAACTCAAAGTAATGATGATTAAAGCATTAAAACATCAAACTAATGAAGGAAATTACACTACAACTATGAAATACAAGCCTCAACTGAACTAACCAGCCCAAAAAAGAGCCAAAACAAGTCAAAATAGAAGCAAAAACATGCTGGACTTAAGCTAAGGTGAGCTAGAAAAATAGCTAACTCATGAAGCTAACTAGGCATGCAAACAAGACATAAGGAGGGGAGGCTAACCCTTCCAATTTTGGACTTCAAAAATTGGTTTTTACCACTAAAAAAATCTCTAAAATTCAGTGGTTAACAGACCCAAAAAAGTTGATTTCAAAGTGATGAAAAATAGCTCAAAAAGCTTAACAAGTTAAGAAGCAAAAGGGATGAGCAACCCCCTAACTCAAAAGGGGCTCAAACCACCACTTTTAGGTCTTAAAAACAGAACTTTTTACATGTCAAAACCAGTCCCAAAATAGTAGAAAAAGATGGCAAAACAAGTATTGAAAATAAACTTAAATAACAAGTGTTATACCTCTTGAAGCTAAGGCACAAAATAAGCAACAATCCAAGCCCAAACCTCCTTCTAGAGCTCAAACAAGGCTCCAAGGGATCTCAACCCAAAGGTGAGAGTATTTGGTTAAGGGTTGATTTGCAAAAACTAAGATAAACTAGGCAAAGGTGTACAAAATATCAAGAAAGAGAGAATTCTAGAGAGAGAGAGATTTTTGTTCTAAATCTTCAAACCCTCAAAAATGGGGGAGGAACCCCTCTATTTATAAAAAACACCCCTTGAGCTTAGATACATCCTACCATACACGTGTATGAAGATGCAGCTTAGTGTGCAATAGCTGGCACAACTATCAATAAATATATGAAAAAAGAGATTGGTGGTTGTTGGCCACTAGCCACATCCACGGCCGACAGGCATAACCCATGGCCGATAGCCTTGGGGGGTGGCCGATAGGTCACCAAGAGGTCCAGACACCAAGTTTGGCCCAAAACAAGGCACAGAAAGAACAAGGTTCAAACGCTCAAAGACAGGGCATTCCGCTGAGGACTTCGGGCGCTCAAAACGAACACAAACACACAATCATCTAGCATACAAACGATGACGTCCAAGTCTTGAGAACGGTCAAAAATGGGGTGTCTGTAGTTGCCCCTCTTTTACAGAACTCGGAAGTCATAAAATGACGGGAGTGAATGTCAAAGCCCAGAGATGACCCATTTTTGACAAGGCCAAAGACTTGGATAAACAAACAAGCAAAACAAAGAATGGTTGCGCCTGCAGGCTGCCTACGTATCCCTTTGCAAGGAATCAAATCAGCGTAGTTCTGGGGCAAGATGCAAGTGATATGCACGATACAAAAACATAACTTATGATCATGTAATGAGGCTGTAATGAAACATCTAGATGCAAATGTTATGCAAAGAAATGCTACAGTCAAACAAACCGAAGTAAGGTACAATAACCCCTAACATGAAAAGAAGTAAGTAAACACACCACGCGTGAGAATCACAAGCCAAACCACATTTCATGCAGAAAGGATGTAAGAAAATTATGCAAACTTAACTACGCATCACGCAGGAAAGGCAAAGAATAACATAATCGTCGGGCGTACTCGAGTTTTCAAACAAGATCCCAATGCGTTATACGTGGAAGGGAGAAATGATGGTGTGAACACCGGAACGTATCTGATTGTTCTTAACCAAAGGGAATGGTGATAAACATCGGAACGCGTCCAAATATTTGTAACCAAAACAAGGAGTGGTGATAAACGTCGAAACACATCCAAATGTTTTTAACCAAAATAGGGAGTGGTGATAAACATCGGAACACATCTAAATGTTTTTAACCAAAACAAGGAGTGGAACGAAGGACAGGAATGATCTCACCTAGAACTCCTCTGAATGAACCGTACATACAATATCGTGCCTGCATAAGAAAAATACTTAACAAGCATAACATAGTAAAAGTGCATGTTCTATGCAAGACGAATAACCATGACAAAATGTTAGAGACATGTTTTATACAAAACATGCTAGAAACAAAACGGAAATGTATTCTATGCAACGAGAACTGGAGCATGTTCTATGCAACATCGGAATGCATATTCAATGCAATAGTACAAAATGCATGTTCTATGCATGATCAATAGCACAAAATGCATATTATATGCAAGATTAGCAAATGCATGTTCTATGCACGATAATTGGAAGCATGTTCTATGCATGTTCTATGTGAAAATGGAGAAATGCATATTTTATGCAGCAATGGAGGGATGCACATTCTATGCAACAATGGATTGAATAGCAACTTCCGATTTACCTCTCGAAAGAGCTGCAACAAGTTAAAAAGGATACTCCTCATTCGTGTTGATTAGTGATGAATCATCATGCACCGAAGACACGGTTTAGAGCTTCCGCAGAGGCAATTTGAGCTTAAAATTGAACTTTTCTTGCACTTTCTCGAGAACTAAGGACACAAAATAGCAGCAAAACACAAAGGAGGAGCACTGGAAGCTTGTCGGCCACCAGGAAGAGGTGTCGGCTGCTTGTTGACCAGACATATGCATTGTCAGCCACCAATGGTGGCTGTCGGCCACCAGTGGTGGCCGACTGGCCATCAATGGGAGATTAGGCCATTTTGGTCTTTTTACCTTCGAGTCTTTAAGTATAGGGCATGGGGTCTTACTTCCTCCATACCCCAAGCCCAAAATCCTTCCCTCTCTCACTCTAGACCTTTTTTTTCTTCAGATCCGAGCTGTATACGCGTTTTCCAACGCTCTACGCGAAGTTGATTTGCTAAAACCTCTTGATTTCCTTCGTTTTGAACCGATTAAAAATTGATTTTGGTGTTTTTTTTTTCATTTTCACCACTTAAGGCTTGTTCCCCTCGAGTTTATCTTGGGTTTGACGCCTTTTCCCAGGTTTTGACTTTTTCTCCCATTTTCTCTCTCCTAGGGTTTGACTTGAGTTGACTTTTGGCATTTTCCACCTATTTTCCCTATTTTCTTCACTTTTCATTGACTCTTCATCTATATTCCAGATGGAAGACAACTTTCCACATGATAGGGCTCCTTTAGAGGCGGAGTTCGAGGCAGAGTTCGATTGTAATATAGAGCCACAGCCCTTGTCATTGGGAGTAAGGCCTTTTGACACGGCGAGATATCATCCCCAGACACACACATCCTGCCTATTGGAGGCATTAGGCACTTTACTGATTTCGCAGATACACCAGCGGATCTCTTACTGAGGGAGCTGAACTCCTATCTTTTAGCCATTGCCGTTGAGGTATAAACTTTATACACTTGCACATCCAATGTTCTTTACTTGCATTTCTTGCACTAATCACACTCTTGCATCAGATTTACATCGATTCACATCCTTTGTCACAGGTGACGCATCACAGATCTGGGGCTATGGGGCCACAACGGCCAGAGATTGGTTTGACGAGCTCCCCGCCGGAGTACGAGCAATTGTTGACGAGATAGGCTTCGACCTATTTTGCTCTGGATTACCTTAAGTGATAGCGAGCCGTCCACTTCTTGGAGGACTAGTGGAGAGATGGTGGGACATCACCAACTCTCTCCACCTTTCCACTACCGGAGAGATGACGATGACCCCTTACGACTTCGCCATGATCACAGGCCTAGGCATAGGGGGTGATCCGATTCCCTTTGATCCTAAAATGGGGGAGTGGAAGGCTGCTTGGATTGAGCTTTTGGAGGCGCGCCCGCCTTTGTTCCGGACAGCCCAAGTCAGATACAATTGGTTCGAGGAGCGGTTCTGGGGGACCGTGCTAGAGGTAGTGGAGGAGATAGAGCACTACGCTCAGGGTTTTCTGATGTTCCTCTTCGGTACCTCCCTATTTGCGAACATGGTGAACACCGTGGGGCTATACTTGCTGAGTGCACTAGTGGTCCTTCCTCGAGTGAGTTTCTATGATTGGGGCGGGGTTGGTCTCGCCACCCTGTACGGCTATATGAGCTCGATCTCCTGTGGGATTGGACTCTTGATCGGAGGCTACTGGCGAGCCTAGGAGGTACATATCTCAGTTCCCTCTTTACACTTTGCATTTTGTATTCAGCATTTTTCACTTTACACCTATTCAACGCATGTACTTTCTGCTTTGTACTTTACATATCTGTTCATACACTGTATACTTTTTGCTTTGCATTTTCTATATCTATTCATACACTGTATTGATCGTATACCATTGCGCTTTCTCCACAGCTATGGGTGTATGCATACTTCCTGACTCTTGCCCCAAAGCTAGAGGTGGAGGTTCCATTGATGGTCCCTTATTCACGGGTGTAGGTCAGCTTTACCGCAGGACTTGCGAGCCATTTTCTTTCTTCAGGCGTTACTTTGACACCATAGCTGCTCACGGGGTAACCTAAAACACGATCATCATTTGCTTTCATACTGTTCTGATTCACATTACAGCCACTAACAACAACTGACAGTCTATACAACTTTCATTTGTAGATCTCATGGTAGCCATTGGCCATGATCCCAAGAGGAGTTGGAGGCCGGTTGTAGACACCCCATTTTTGACCGACCTTAAGACTCAGACGTCACCGATTGAGCGCTCGGTGATGTTGCATACTGTGCTCGTTCAGAAGTCTCAGAGTTGCGGCCGCGCCTCCTGCTCACAACCCTCTTTTCGTGCCTTGTCTCGGTTTGCGAACCAGACTCGGTTTTCTCTGTTTTCTTTCGAGGAAGGAGTGGTCAGAGGCTATCTCCGGTGGCCGTGAACCACATTTCGTGGGTGAGGCCATTTTGCCCATTTCGAGCCCGGTTCGGTTTCGGGATCGTCGGGCCGTGTGCCTCGGCTCGTGCCGACCATCTCCGAGTTCTCCGGTTTTGGTTTGCACCTCTTTTTATAGTTCCGAGGAACACGGGCCCCTGATGCTCTTCGCACGAACACCACTTAGGTGCGTGACCCATTTCGAGACCGAACTGCGGTTTTGGTCGAGCATTCATTTCGCATCGATGTCTGTTCATTTTTGGCAGACACCTCTGTTTGGTCCTTCAAGGGACACCGGGTCTCGAAACCCACTGACGAACACCACTTAGGTGCGGTGACCCATTTCGGATCCCGAACCACGCGGTTTTGGCCCGAGCATTCATTTTGCATCGATGTCTGTTCATTTTGGCAGACACCTCTGCTTGGTCCTTCCGAGGACCTTTGGGGTCTCTGAAACCCACTTCGCAGCGAACACCACTTAGGTGCCGGCGGCCCATTTTGGATCCCCAACCGGCTTTTGGCCCCCAGGATTCATTTTGCATCGATGTGTGTTCATTTTTGGCAAACACCTCTGTTTAGTCCTTCCGAGGGACACTGGGGTCTCAGAAACCCACTTGACGAACACCACTTAGGTGCGGCGGCCCATTTTGGACCCCAAATGCGCGGCTTTTGGTCCCGAGCTTTCATTTCAGATCCGTTTTCTCCGGTTTTTGGTGGAGACCCCTTTTTTCTCGTTTTGAGGAACACTGTGGTCTCGAAACCCACTCATGACGAACACCACTTAGGTGCGGCGGCCCATTTCGGGACCGAACCGCGATTTTGGTCCCCGAGCATTCATTTCGCATCCGTTTTCTTTGGTTTTTGGCGAGACCTCTGTTTAGTCCTTCAGGGACACTGGGGTCTTCGATACCCACTTCAGAACCGAACACCACTTAGGTGCCGGCGGCCCATTTCGGGACCCAGCGGTTTTGGTCCCCGAGCTTCGTTTTGCATCGGTTTTTGTTCAATTTTTGCGGTACCTCTGTTTCATCATTCCGAGGAACACTGCGGTCTCGGATGCCCGCCGTGGCGAACAAAATATTTTTTTTCTTGTCCTCAAAATATCTAGATATTTTGCCCTCAAAATATCTAGATATTTGTGGAGAGATATTTTTCACCCTTTTGGCTATAAAACCAGCAGCTCCCAGCTGGTTTGGGGGTTACAAAAAATTTCTTGAAGAGCTCCTCTTCCAATTCCTTCATTTCCATAGCCAAAATTCCAAGAAAGCTTCAAGTGTCAAAGGCCATTCCTTGATCAACCCTTAGCTCCATCATCCACAACACCATTCCAGCAGCAAAGGGATGATTTTCAGTGGTCAAGGATCAACAAATTCCAGCTAAGAAGTTGCAACAATCGGATCTTCAAGGGTAAGTTCCCAAATCCATCTTTTGTACCATTTTCTTGCTTCATATTTTTACCCTATTTCCTTTTGTTTTTGGGGCTCCGAACCCTACTGGTTTTAGGCTTATTTTGAGCCCCTCTACAACTTTGTAGAAGGGCTCAACTTCATTTGGTGTCTCCATGATACACTTCCTTCAATATCCATCTTGTATGTCACCAATTTGCATGCTAGTTTTAGCCTATTTGCATTTGTTTTTGGGGCTCCGACCCCTAATGTTTTTGTGCTTATTTTGAGCCCCTCTACAACATTGCAGAAGGGATCAACCTCATTTGGCCATTCTATATACCACCTCTCTTGGAAATTCACTTTAGGCCCTAATTCTTGCATGCTTTGTTAGGCTTACTTGGATCCGGATTTCAGCCTTCATAAGGCTTAGAAATAGCCTTGTTTTTGTCTCCTTTTCATGTTATGTTGAGGGCCTTAAGCCATTTGGTGTATATTTTTGGTACTTCCTTTGAAATCCATCAAATTTACCGTAAAATTGCATGTTTGTTTAGGCCATTCTAGCTTCTGTTTCTGGCCTTCATCAGGCTTAGAAAGTGTCTTGTTTTGGTCTTTTCTTAAAGTTTTATTAAGGGTCTTAAGCTATTTGGTCATTTCTTGTGGTACCTCTCTTTATAACCTCTTTTGGGCTCCATTTTGCATAGAATTTATAGCATGTTTATGTTCTGTTTTTGGGGCTTCCATATTCTGAAAATGTGCTTATTTTTATGCCCTCTTCAATTTTGTAGAATCATGTTTGTTCATTTGGGGTGTGTATATATCACTTGTCTCAATACCCCTTATTTCCCCCATTTTTGCAAACTATTGTTGCCATACTTGTGATCATAATTTGGCCTTGTTCTGTACTGAAAAATGCTATTTTTGGGGACTGTCTTGCCACTGGTTTTGCTGCCATGTGCTGATTTTGCATGTTTAGTATGGCTATAGGCCGTTTCGGGTGCCTAATTTCACATTTCGGGATGATTGCATGCTTGATTTGTTATTTACGTATCATTTCGGGCTGTCTTACATCGTTTGTGAGTGCTGAAATTCCTTTGCCATGCTTGCATATCATTTCCCATGTCATTTTATGCCTTAATGCATTGCCTCGGTTTGCGTGCACGCACTGAGGCGCGCTCGTTCATTCATCGGCATCCCATGTGAGTGTGGCTGAGGCCCTCTCATGTTGGTATAAGCCCAATCTACATTTTCCATGTCATGGCATTGTGTATATCATCGCCTCGGTTTGCGTGCCCGAGTGCACGATTTCGAGGCACTCATTTTATCCGAAAATTTCCTGTGTGACTGTGGTTGAGGCCCTCTCATGTTGGCGTAAGCCCAATTTGCATTTTCATGCTCGTATGCCATTGCCTCGGTTTGCGTGCCTGTGTGCACGCATTTCGAGGCACTATATTTTTATCCGCTGGCTTCCTATGTGAGTAGGCTGAGGCTCTCTCATGTTGGTATAAGCCCATCATTGCATTTCGCATTACCATTTTCATGCTTGTATCATCGCTTCGGTTTGCGTGCCCGTGTGCACGCATTTCGAGGCACTTGCCGGTTTTATCCGGTTTTCATTTCATCATCGCCTCGGTTTTGCGTGCGGCACGCACTTCGAGGCACTTTGCCGGTTTTATCCGATTTTCACTTCATCATCGCCGCCTCGGTTTGCGTGCACGTGTGCACGCATTTCGATTGCCGTTTTATCCGATTTGCATTTCATCATCGCCTCGGTTTTGCGTGTGCAGTAACGCATTTCGAGGCACTTGCCGGTTTATCCAATTTGCACTTCATATCATCGCCTCGGTTTTGCGTGCGCGTATGCGCGTATTTCGGCACTTCGGTTATCCGATTTGCACTTCATATCATTGCCTCGGTTTTGCGTGCGCGTGCACGCATTTCGGCTGCCGGTTTTACCGATTTGCATTTCATATCATCGTCTCGATTTGCGTGCGTGATACACGCTTTTGGCGCCTCATTTTCATCTCATTTTCATAGCATTGAGCATGCTAGGTTGTATATTAGTTGCATTTCATGCATATCATGCATATCGCACGCGGAAGCGAGGTACATTCCGCATACTCGATTCCTCTACATTCATCCCTACATTGAATTGTGCAATTCCTCTCGGCCATCATGCATCGATATGCGTGATTGGTGGCACGGTCGAGGCATGCATATATTTGTGAAATACACTTCTTGCCCTTTCACGCTCTCTGTTGCGGCAAAATTGAGTTTAGCAACTTTTGGTCGGACGCCAGATTTCAAGAAATATTGCAAACAGAGGCTAATTGGGGCATCGAAGGATTTCTGCGCCAAAGACTCGGCGATACATCATTCGCAAAGCGAGGTCCTCGGCTTGCACGCCGCTTTTGCTTTTAGTTAATTGATTTGTATTATTTGATTTGTAATATTCTTTCATTTGGGTCTATTATTATTTTATTCGGACCCTCTGTAGCGAGCATAAATGTAATAAGGGTGGGTGAGTGTGATGTATGTCTTCCAACCCCCATTTCTTTCTCCCTTTTATTTACCCGCTTTGAATGGTTAGATATAGGGCATATTTCAATTAGCATACAGCATGATAGCATGTTTGCATTCATTCATCTGTTTTGCATGCACCGGGCTCGGCACATCATACAAACTGCATTGTATTTCAATTCTAAGTTGAATACATGTTAGCTGTAGCATCATCATATGCCATGTTTAGAATAGCCGAGCCTGCTATAATTGCATTTTGTATGTGTTACATTAGGCATTTCAGTATACTTAGGATCATGCATGATTTCTAACGAGCTTCTGTTTTGGCTGGGAGTACTCGGTAAGTTTTATGCTTTAGCATCCTTGCATGCGTGTGAGTGTTGCCATGATAGCATGCTTACCATGAGGCTACGTGCTTATGTGATATAACTGCCTTGAATGCCTGTGGGTGGAGGTTGAGTTATTTGAATTGGGACAATGCATCAAATGTTTGTTTTAAGCCCACTAGATAGTGGCAAAATCACTGTTTTCTAAGCCCACCCGAGGGTGGCAAATCCGCATTTTAGCCTACTTGCGAGTAGCACCATCAAACCATTTTCAAATAAACAAACATGAAATGTTTTGTTCCAATTCAGACGGCCCAGTCTATACTTGTTTGCTGCGAGCATCACATAGTAATCTAGGCTAATAACCGGAATAAGAGCATACAATGTTTTCAAAAACAGATATCATGGTTAGTAGAGGCCGGTCTTTGACCGGGCGAGAGGGGGTGCTCACGATGTGACCTTCCCTAATCGTACCCAAGTTCCCGAGCCAACTTTGGTGATGACGGACATGTGGCCTTCCCATCGAAGACCGTCGTGGTTTCCTAAATTTCCCATTTTAAAATATTTAGGTGGCGACTCTGTTATCTGGCAAAGCAGTCCGTGTTTGGCACTTCTTTTCAAAAAATCTGTTTTCCTTCAAAACGATTTGCCGGATTTGGACTCTTTGGTTCAAGATTGAGAACCGCAACACAAAAATCGAGTCCGAGCTGTAGCGAGGTCCCCCCGCGGGCGTTGTTACACCGGTATAATGCGGCCTAGGGCATGTCTTGTTATCGCATTCTATTTGAGGGTCTGGTCTGCCGAGCCTGGTACCTTGGCGAGAGAGTTGTACGCTAGTCTTTGGGCATGCTTGCTCAGTTCATACCAATGACGCCGCTAGAGTCTATGAGATTAGCGGACAGTCTATTTGTTGACAGAGTTATCCAGTTCATGATAGGCTTAGAGGCGGAATACTTCTGAGTTGAGGGTGATTATGCAGTCTTCATTCAGACACATCTTATGCCACTTCTGACCGGTGTTCGCGAAGGTGAGGGAGCGAGAGCTCCTGTTGCGAGGATGGGGCCTAGGGCGACCAGGGCAGCCAGGTCCTATGGCAAAGGGGCTTCTCAAACGAGGCAAAGGACCGGCTAGCCAGAGCTGTCTACCGCACTCACCTGTTGGAGATATACTGGGGAGGTATATTAGATTTCGATTGAGCCTGCCGCAGCTGGGAATAGACACGTCAAAGCTCTTGACTCACCCCCAGTATGTACCATGGTTTTTTTATTCTCTCTCAGATATTCATTCCTTCTGGACATTGATCAGTCCCAAATGCATTTGTAGGCACCCCTAGGAAACACCGAGGATCTGCTGGAGCTATTAGCCTCATTCGAGGGCATGATATTGAGAAGGGAGGCGCTACTCGGTTTCTACGACATTTAGGTAGTTTCTTCAGTTTTCTTATATTCCAGTTATCAAACTTTTGCTGACACATTGAAACTAACACTTCAACTGAACACTTCTCACACTGCACTGATACACTGCATCTGAATTACTATACTTCCACACTTTACTCAAACATTGTATCTAACCCCTGCATATACTCATTCTGCAGGTCATACTTGTATCTGATACAAATACTGTGCCTGACATATGACAACCACCTTTTCAGGTCCTACCCATACTTACAACATCAGCGGCAACTACAACAGGACCATCAGTGCCTCCTCCGGCGGTAGAGAGGAGAGAGAGACAGGCTCCGGCACGCAGCCGAGGCAGAGCTAGGGACACCAAAGATGAGAGTGGCCCTTCCGAGCCCATTCTGAGTGATGACGAGGCTGAGACTAGCGAGGATGAGGAGGCAGCGAGTCAGCACACTGAGTCATCCGAGAGCAGAGATTATGACGTTGGCTCAGGTTCTGCTAGTGGAGATGATGCTGCATCAGGCTCTGGGGCACATGGTAGCGACGATTCGGATTCTGGTTCAGAGAGAGGTGTAGACAGCGGCGCTGACGGAGACAGCTCTGAGGCTCTGCCCAGGAAGAGGACGAAGAAGGCCTTCCGAGACTGAGATAGCTGGCGCTGATTCTCTGTATTTTTGCTTAGTTTCTTTTTTCTAGTAGTGTTAGCACTTTGTACGACTTTAGACAGATTTTTTTTGGCTTTAAAAACTTGTACTCTTTTGTAAAAAGTGACCAAGATCGGAATGAAAACCAATCTTTTTGATGAAAAAGTGTTGTATTTTGCATTCTGATCACTGCATAACATTGCATAGCATAAAAACAAGATTGATCTTGATTGAAAACTGCACATTGTATTGGCTCTTTCTTAATCAAGTAATAAACCGACCAACACTTAACAAACAAAATAAGACAACTCGATAAACAACTAACAATAACAACTCGATAAACAACATAACAACTCGACAAGCAAAAACAAAACAAATATAACTCGATAAGCAACACAATAACTTGATAAACAAATTAAAACAATTTGATAAACAAATTGAAACAACTTAAAAGTGAGTCAACAAAACTACTAAAACAAGCCAGCAGAATGCACCAAGAATAGAACAAAACATAGGTTCTCTGTGCTCTCAACACACAAAAAGACCACAAGAATGCTGTTGGCCATAAACAGAGGCTGTCGGCCACCAGTGGTGGCGGTGGCCTAAAAGGTGGTCATGGCCATCAAGATCGGCGATCGGCCATCAGTGTGAGGGACCTCCAGATTGTTGCCACCTGTCTTCTACTCAGTGCCTTATTTTCTACAAAAGCTGGGATTTAGTAGTTTCTTTATTCAAGCTCTGTTTTTTTGCCACAAATGGAGCCATTTCTTACCCAAAAACTCTTAAATTGGATTGCGACTTTAGATGGCTTGGAAAAAGTGAATTTCTGGGGTTTTAAAATAAATACACTATTCTCGCTAAGTCGTTCTCCATTGTGTTTTCCGTTTCTTCACGCTGCAGCTGGGTGTTGGAACCTAGTTACACATGTTTTCAGCTTTGGATGGCAAGAGATATGCCCTACAGTTGAAGAATTCCAAGTTTTGATGGAATCCCGGCGTGAAGAGGAAATCTTGCCTCAGTCCCGTTTTAGTCACATCCAAGCTTTAGGAAGGATGTGCGGGCTCACTTCACACAAGGCTCGATTCTTGGTTCACAACGGAGAGCTGGATTTTCCCAGCCTCATTCATCGATTTTTTGATGTCGGTGACCGCGGTGACCATCTTTGGCAGAATTTTTGGCAGCATACCCTTTGGTTGTGTATGTTGGCTCATTTTCTACTTGCCCCAAGTTTCGAAGGGTCTACCATTCGACTGATTGAAATGGCCCAAGGCTTGAAAGAGGGAAAGAGCTGCATTGGCCTAGCATTGGCCTAGACTTTGATGGGCTTGGATGCCTTCCATCGGCGGGAGATGACCAAATTCGCAGGAAGTCCACTACTTTTGTAGGTAATGTTTCCCACCTTATCTGATGTGTGTTTCTCACATCTCTCAATACTCAGGCTCTATTTTTCTCTCAAAACCCTTTCTCACTTTTTCTCTCCACATACACCTCTCTATTCTTTAATCTTTCTTTTCTTTCATCGCTTTCCAGATATGGCTCATGGACAGGTTGAAGGTAGTGGACTCTTGCCCTGCATATTTAGCATGAGGCTATTTCTTTCACCAACAGCTAGTTGATTTCCCGAATGAGGGGTGGTGGTGCCGTTAGATGTGCAGCAGGTCTGTTGTTGACATTGCTTGGCGTTGCCCCTGGTTTGATCTGTTCGAGATAAGCTACAACATGTCTCGGCAACCCGACATTCAGCTGATTGGCCTGACACATTGTGTCTTCTACTTTCCATTTCGGTTTAGGCGTCAGTTTGGACACGACCAAACTTGTCCAGAAGAGGGGGTAGAGTACCCGGCTCCATTCTTCGTCCGATGCTCACAATTAGCTCGATATCCCACTGCATGGAGGACAAGAGAACTTCTGGCTCCCGCTCCCAATTTCAGTTGCGGCCTTTCTAGCAAATACTTGGCTTGGCTTGGCCTGAAGATGAGGCCTAAACCGGGCCTACTTTAGCATCTGAAGCTTCCATAAGCTCTAGGAGGGGACACAGAAACACCTGATTCATTCATGCCCCAAGTTTATTACTTTAACATGTACTTTCAAGTTTTCCTTTTGAATGTAATAAAAAGCAACTTTGATTTGCATTGAGAGCTGGAGAACTTTGTATTGAAATCAATGAAATTGAAGTTGTGGGCACTGAAAATTTTCCTTTTTGTCCAAAAATGGTGTAAGTTGTAAAAATATTAATTTGAACAAAATCAACTTTTATTAAAACTTTTCAAAACCATTTTTGATAAGGATCATAACTTGACACACATGGAATCTATCCTCGAGATGTACAATCTCGAATCCAGAAAATGGAAAATTGCCCCTTGTCTAAATAACACTGCACCGCAATGGAAAATTGCCCCTTGTCTGAATAGCACTGCACTGTACTATAACCAGCTCTCATAGTGAACATGACAACCAAACTCTTGGATACAAAAAAGACAAAGATGTCCTGAACGATCTCATGGATAGGACAGTTGAGTTTGAAGTGTTTACGGCTGAACTTCAAAATGAAGTTGCCTACGTATCCCGAAGATGAAAATCAAGCCTTACGTAGTTTGGTTCGGGTTCACTCGGGTATTAACACTCTCCTTTTGTGCTCTAACTTTTGCCAAGGCCGACTTTTCTGGGTTTTCAACCTTGCGAGCTCAGTTTTTCTTATTTCAAATTTTTTGTACTCTAACTTTTGCCTAGGTCGCCCTTCCGAGTTTTCGGCCTAGTGAGCCACTTAGGGACAGGATTTCTTCAACTTGTCCATGTTGATTGGTTAGGAGAATTCGAGGCCATCTAGGTCCATAAGAATAACAACTCCACCTGACCAAATAGATTTGATGATGTAAGGACCAGTCCAATTAGGTCTGAATTTACCCCTAGGGTCATGGATGGGAGCTCGGTTGTCTTTCAGCACCAAATCCTCTTCTTTTAGATTCTTCGACTTAAATTTCTTGTTGAAAGTCCTAGCAATTCTGCGTTGATAACCTTGGACATGATACAGTGCTTTCAACCTCCTCTCGTTGAACAACATCAGTTCTTCCAACCTGCTCTGCTGCCAATCTGCTTCTGCTATCTGGTACTCAGCCATAACTCGTAACGACGGAACCTCTATTTCAATCGGTAGAATAGCTTCCATTCCATAAACCAGAGAATACGAAGTTACCCTAGTAGATGTTTGAATTGAAGTCCTGTAGCCTCAGAGAGCAAATGGTAATTTGTCTGGCCAGTCCTTGTAAGCCTCAACCATTTTCTATAAAATGTCCTTGATGTTCTTATTTGCGGCCTCAACAGCTTTGTTGGTTTGTGACCGATATGTGGATGACTTATGAAAAGCCACGCTGTACTTCTTCAACAAGTCGATCACTTCTTTCTTAAAATGGGAACCATTGTCTGAAATGATCTCATTTGGGAACCCATAACGACAAATGATGTTATTCCTGATGAACTTGGCTACATGCGACACTTTCAGCACTGCATAGGATTGGGCTTCGACCCACTTTGTAAAGTAGTCTATTGCCACCAGGATATACTCATGCCCATTTGACCCTTTCGGCGTAACTGCCCCAATAACATCAATTCCCCAGACTGAAAAAGGCCATGGTGAAGTCATGTTGTACAGCTTCGACGGCGGGATATTCATGGGATTTGCATGAATTTGGCATTTGTGGCATTGCCGAACAAAACCGATAGAATCCTCCTCCATGGTTGACCAGTAATAACCCCGTTTGAGGATTTTCGAGGCTAGCATTACTCCGCTCATGTGTGCTCCACACTCCCCCCCATGGATGGCCTCTATTAGGCGCTTCGATTCTTCCGCATCAACACACAGCTTGTGCATTCCCAGATGACCACGTTTGTATAACTTACCCTCATAGATGATAAACTGAGCAGCCATTCACCGTATTGCCCTTTTATCTTTGGCATTGCCTCTAGTGGATAAGCCCCATTTTCCAAGGAGTTCCAGATATCATAATACCAGGGGTTCTGATCTTGTACTTCATCTATTGCGGCGATGGCCGGCACATACCTCTGTTCAATAACGATCGGACGCATCCGGACTCCCAACGGGATGTCTATCATGGAAGATAGAGTTGATAAGGCATCAGCAAACCTGTTGTTCTCTCTTGACAGATGCGTGAAGGTTAGCTTCTCAAACCTAGGAATCAGAATATCTAGGGTTTGGTGATAGATTTTCATCCTTTTCGCCTTAACCTTCCAGTCTCCTTTTGTTTGAGACATAACCAGGTTCGAGTCCCCAATGTCGTCCAACCTTTTTGCCCCTAGTTCCAGGGTGGCTTCCAAGCCAGCGATACACGCTTCGTATTTTGCTTCGTTGTTAGATACCTTGAATTGGAGTTTGAAGGCTAAAGGTATATGGAAATTGTCGGGTGCTATCAGCAACACCCTTATCCCATAACCGTATTGTTTAGACGTTCCGTTGAAGTACATTGTCCAAATCTCTTCCTCGACTTACAGAATAGCTTCATTTGGGAATAGATATTCTACTGCTTCATCCCCTTCCACTGGGTGATCTGCCAGAAACTCAGCTACCGTTCTCCCTTTGACAGATTTGTGAGTCACATATTTCAGATCAAATTCAGAGAGAAAAAGCAACCAACGGGCTAGCCTACCCGTAAGTGCTTGTTTCTCGAAGAGATATTTGATGGGATCTAATCTCAAAACCAGAATTATAAGGTGAGTTAACAGGTAGTGCCTCAACTTCCTGGTAGCCCATACTAAGGCTAAGCAAGCCTTCTCCAGCAGGGTGTAATGGGTCTCATAGTCCAGCATCTTTTTACTTAGGTAATAGATGACTTTCTCCATTCTATCCTCAGATTCCTGAGCAAGCATGCATCCCATCGTTGTGGCCGTTATTGACGGATACAGAATCAACGACTTCCTCGGCTTTGGCGACGACAAGACGGGCAGGTTTTGAAGGTACTGCTTGATCTACTCAAAAGTGAACTAGTATCGGTCATCCCATTGGAATTTCTTTCCTTTCTTCAAGAGACCAAATAGTGGTTCACAAGTCAAGGTTAATTTTGCAATAAACCGTCTTATGAATTTCACTTTACCCAGAAAGCCTCACAGCTTCTTTTCAATCCTTGGTGGTGGCATTTCTATGATGGCCTTGATTTTAGAAGGATCAACTTCGATGCCCCTCTGTGTGATCAAGAAACCCAACATTTTTCCTGCTGTGACACCAAAAGTGCATTTCTGTGGATTTAGCCTCAACCGATATTCTCTGATCCGTTAGAAGAATTTCTTCAAGGAAGTGTAGTGGCCCTCTCTTCCCTTGGACTTGAAAATCATGTCATCCACATACACTTGGACCACTTTGTGGATCATATCATGCAAGATAGTGGTTGCAGCTCATTGATAAGTAGCCCCAGCTTTTTTTAGACTGAACTGCATCACCTTGTAGCAATAGGTTCCCCATGGTGTGGTGAAGACTGTTTCTCTGTATTCTCGGGTGCCATTAGAATCTGGTTATACCCGAAAAATCCATCGATAAGGAGAGCAACACATGGCTTGCGGTAAAGTCGACCAACTCGTCGATGTGCGGTAGAGAAAAGTCGTCCTTCGGACTAGCTTTGTTTAGATCTTTGAAATCCACACACACCTGAATTCTGCGATCTTTCTTGGCACCGGAACAATGTTGGCCAACCAAGTTGGATACTCAGATACTAGCAAAAACCCTGTGTCTATCTACTTGGTGACCTCTTCCTTAATCTTCAAAGCCTAAGTCGGGCCTTAGGGTCAAGAGGGATCCCATGCTATACAATCTCAGGATCGATTCCAGGAATGTCTTTGTAGGACCACGCAAAAACATCTTTGAAATCTTTTAATAAAGCGACTAAATGCTTGCATTCCTCCGAAGACAACGTGGACCCGATCTGGACCAGACGTGGATCCTTCTCAGTACCCACACTAATTGCAATGATTTCATCAATAAGGCGTTTTACAAACCTCTCCTCTTCTTGATCAATCAAATGTTTCAAAACTAGAGAAATTCCTTCCTCATCATTTTTATCAAAATTTTGAAAGTCATGATCAATGCAATATACAAGTGGCACAGAACAGTACTCAGAAACAACGTGGTATTTACATTCAAAAGTTCCAGCTCATCCAATTCCTCGGTTACAACCGACTCAAAAAAAAAGAAAAAAGACGACCTGGACAAAACTACGGCATCTGAGTTATCAACCCTAAGAATACCGGACTCCGACTCAGAAGAACTGGAATCTGATTCTGACTACACAGACTCTGTAGAATCAAATTCTGGCTCACTACCTGATTCAGAACTGTTGGACAAAAAGCCCTCCTCTAGCTGCCAAATAAGAGATGGTGCATTAGATGCATCCAGAATACCACCGGAAGGGTCCACACCTGATTGGTCTCCGATCATGAAAACAGTTAGGTCATCCCCCAAGCTCTCTAGATCGATCGGAGGATCCGAAAGAAGACATGCCAGTGTTGCTCCTATCTCAAGTTCATTGCTGTTGGACTCACCCTCTCAGACTGCTCAAATTCTCGGATTAATTGATCTGTTTCTATGGTTTCACTTTCTTGCAATTGTAAATCGAAGAAAATCTTAAAGCCGGGTAAACGTCGCTTCTTGGAGTTCAACTATGGCTTAGGAAAGCTGCAAAATGGGAAGTCTTCCCCCTCCTGGACAAAGCAGCCATTCAGAGTTCCCTGAATTCGCCTATGCACAAGCTCATAGTGCTTCCCACTTTGCTTTGCTCTAGCTCTTCCTGCCATTTCCTTCCCTTTCTCACCCAGTCCTCTTTGGTAGGCGTGTAGCCAAGGCCAAAGGCATGTGGGTTATGTGGCACTTCGGCCAGTGCAATAATGCCCTTCCAGCCGCTCCTTCCTAATCCCATCCCGGGTATATGTTGTAGCTTGTTCATGAAGTAGACTAATTGAGCACTAACGTACTACCCCTTATCAATAGCCAAGATATTTTACACCACCCGGGCCTTAGCCAAGGTAAACCCAGACAGGAAAACATCCTCATCGCCATGTACAATTTCCAGTATTAGTGTGGTGACCTCAGGCGGAGGATGTATAGATGAATTTCCAAACAAAATGGCCATCTCCTTCCCAGGGGGGTACTTCAACATTTGATGAATAGTGAAAGAAACAGCTTTCACTTGATGCAGCCACGACCGTCCAAGGAGTAAGTTGAAAGTGGCTGGAACATCCAGGATGTGAAACTCAATATCCTGTTGTCCCAGGCCAACTTGTACTTTGACTTGCACTGTTCCTATCACTTCTCTGCTTGTGTTGTTGTACGCCCAGATCACCTGGGCCGTAGGTACAAAGTCCGCTGGCTTCAAGCCAATAGCATAGGCTGTGTGCGACGGACAAATATTGATCGCAGAGCCAGTGTCAACCAATACAACCGACACCCACTTCTCTCTACATTCAATTGAGATGTATAAGGGTTTGTTATGCGTAGAGCCCTCGAGTGGCAATTCCTTATCCGAGAAGGTCAAAGTCGGCAGAGCACCTCCCGAGAAAACAAGTCCCACTAATTGTTCTGGGGTTGTGTTGATAGACAGCTTGGCCTTATTAATTGTTGATAGGATAGCTTGCTGGTGCACGTATGAAGCCATAAGCAACCCCCAGATAGATATGTTCATTTGGATCTTCTTTAACTATTTCAGCACAGCCTTTTCCTCTAGCAGTTTTTCCCTCTGTTTTTTAGCTTCCTTATCCTTTCCGGATGCTTTGGGTTGGTCTAAGTGTGGGGGCTTGAAGTACCACCCGCTTCGAGTCATATGATCCACCTCCTCAGAGTACCAAGTGTCATCTGGCAAGTCCTGGCCCCAATCCTTGTTGGTGTGGGCAAGATGCAAATGATCATCTTCCCATCATACTCCTCTGGTAACTAACAGGCAATTGTTCGGTTCCATTGTACTAACTCCTACATCATAGTCATCTCCCATAGGGTGTTTGGCTTTCCCAACTTTCTGACTATTCTCATCCCTTTCCTGTTCAAATCACTTCAATGCGACCTCTTGTTCTGTATCTGCAATACTAACAATGCCCAATTTCTAAGTTGAATTCTTAATACCGGTGCTTTTCAGCAATTTCCCCTTATCCTCGGCCCTTCCGGCCCTTGTAACAGTTCCTGCTTCTAGCTATTCCAACTTTGGTTGAAGTCCTTCATTCACATCAGGTTCATCACTAAGCCACCTAGAGTTGTCTGTCGACCCATTCAGATCAAACCAATCAATCTGTACATTTCCCAGATCTTGTTTATCGTAGAACTGCATATTGTCTAAGTCTTCTTCCAACTCTGCTAGATCATCCAGACTTTGGCTCGGGCCATCCTCCTAGACTACACTGACCCCATTCTTGTTGGCAACTCTACATCTGGTCTGGCCTGATTGGTTGGCACAATGTAGCGGCACGGATTGTATCCCTCCTCAGATAAATCCATAAAGCCCTCAGGCACTGGATTGGTATTCTCATTTTCCACCAAGGCTAGCCTGCCTTCATCTACTACAGTCACCACCATAGGTTTGGGTTGGAATGTGGACGCGTTTATCATGCACAAATCTGTGCTGTCCAGGATGAACAACGCCGGCTTGGGTAGATGGGAAGGGGTGATATATACACTAGGGTTGTAAGGGACGGCCAGTGTTTGTATAAGGTTCACATGCCGAGGTGGAGGGACCTAGTTATGTGGTGGGAGGGGATTTGTAGTGACGTTAGGCTTATGAGAAGGCGTTATCACTTATTATCAATGAGATCTTGAATCTCATGAGGCAATCTGAAGCATAGATCAGTGTCATGACCATGCTGTTGGTGAAAAGAGCAGTATTTGGCCGGGTTGTGTTTCGGGGGAAGCGGATTGGGTAGGGGGCAAGGCTCTAGTGGCTTAAGGTGCCTCTTTTTGATTAGGACCCCTAAGGCTTCGGATAAGGACATGTATAGTGGAGTGAAGACCCTTTGGCCTCGGAGTTGGTGGCTCGAGGTTTGTGAGGTTGTATTGGTTGTACCGGCAAAGGGGTTAACAGTTTTAGGTGTGGTGGTGACTATACCCACATCGGAAGGCCTTGCAGCTACATTACCACTCATAGTCGCATTGGAACTGCGTGTGAAAGACTTATTAGGCTGCTCCTTTTCGTCATTTATCAAACCCTGTCTCATTGCATCCTCAATGTGAACTCTTATCTCATAGAGATCAGCGAATGTGAATAAGGGCAAGACAATCATTTTCTACAGTAATTTCCCCTACAGGTTCCGAACTATCATTTTGATTTGATCCTTTTCAGATGGCCAGGTTGTCATCATTAATGCCTTTGCCCTCTACCTTGTTACGAAATCTGAGAAGCCCTTTTTTGGCTTTTGACGAGTTACTTTGAGATCACGAGTTGTGACCTCAATCTGGGTATTGTAGGAGTATTGCGCTACAATGGCCTCGGCCATCTCATCCCAGTTCTGTTTCACAGAGTCTTCCAGCTTGGCATACCAAATGGCTGCTATACCCGACAGGGTTCGGCCGAAGAGTGAGACCTTCTGAAGTCTGGATAGGCCCATAGGCCGCAATATATCCGAGAAGAGCCGCAAGTGGACCATAGGATCCCTTGAACCATCAAACCAGTCCATATGTGGCATCTTAAATCTGTCCGACAAGGTCACTGCTGCATCAGTATAGCCATCTTCTATATCCGAGATTATATTCATACCTTACGCTCGCTTGAAGAGCTTTTCTAGCTTGTTGACTTTCAGAGCAGTAGGGTCGACCTCAAACTCAAAGGGAGCCTCCGTTTGATATACCGGTGCTTTGGAGGTCTGGGGTGGAATCGGATCCACTGGGATGCCTACATTTTCCTGGAGATTTGCTGTGGGAGCAGTAGCTCTGGGTACCGGAGTGTTTACAGGAGGTGGATGGGATGCAGAGGCCGTTGCCTATGTGGCTGTTGTTGTTGCATCCTGGCGATCAACTCAGCCTGCTGGGCTACAATTGCCGCTTGACAGGCAGCATCTAGCTACATAGCCTCAATAGTTTGCTGGAGTTGTCGAAGCATATCTTCTATGTTGGCTGGAGGACTTTGAACTACCAGAACTGGCGAGTACTCTCTGTCTGGAGTGGAAGTAGATGATTGGGCCTGACTGGGCATAGGTGAAGTAAATGGTGGCTGCTGAATTGGCGAATTCTGTCGAATCCTCCTCCGTCTAGTAACCGACAGGAGTGAAACAAAGACTGGTTGTCCCCTGACTAGATCCCCAGATCTACAAATCCTTCTAAATGGGGTCTAGAGTGCTTGGGGGGTAACAGAATTGTCTGAAGCAATGCTGAAAGACTACCTTGCAAAAATAAAAATAAAGCAAAAAGAAGGAAAAATTAGAAAGCGCACAGCACCTCGGCTTAGACAGAAACAACACGCAATTGCAATCATAAGCTGGACAACTGTACTCAAACACTGATTTCTACCCCAAAACTGATACCCAGACTTGCAACTGATGCATACATTCTTGCAGAGTTTCACTCTAAAAGCACATATCAAGTAAGTGAGAGCCAAAACACCCCTATGATGGGGTAGGGTTACCCTATCCTAATTTCGTCAGGAGTTAAGGGTTCACTACGCAAACAAGCGGTTTCAAATAATCCTGCATTTGAGTGAGCAACCTGTCCTAGTTTGGAACAATTTCTATGGCTTCCGATATGCAATTAGGTCGATTGGTCAAAAAAGGGTACCTCAGCAAGACTACCTAATATACCTCTCACATCTAACATCGAGAAGTGAAAGAAGGATCAAACGGTACAGCGGTAGTCTAGATCCAAGGGTTGTGTTCCCATCGTGGCAAAGCCCGTAACCGGTCAGCCTTTTGGCAAGCTTTTCCAAGCAAGCTTCCGGCAAACCGCTCAGGAATAGAAAATGGAAAACGCTGTGACTTAGGGGCACTGATGCAAATGCAAAGAAATACATAAGTGTAGATAAAACAACATATCATGAGTTCGAGTTAAGTTCTCTAAATCCGTAGCAGAGTCACTAGAAACTGTGAACTTGCCTTTTTCTCGCGCCTCGCCTTTTAGAAAGGGTTTGAAAAGAAGGCCTCACAGTTCGGACTCCCGCTATTCTGAATCTAATCTCACAAAGTGCAATGTGAAACTGATAATCACCAAAGAGTCCAAATTCGGCAAAACTTTTTGAAAAATCGATTTTAAATCAAATAATACCAAAATTGGACTGCTTTGCTAGATATAGAGTCCACCTAAATATTTTATTTTGGAAAAATTTGGGAAACCCTGACTCGTGCCAAAGGACACATGTCCGTCATCACCAAAGTTGCCTCGGCTCGAGAACTTAGGTACGAGAGGGGAAGGTCCTGAAATGAGCACCCCCTGCTCGCCCGATCAAAAATTGGCCTCTACTAATCATGATATGATTTTTATAAACATTATGTGTTCTTATTCTGGTTATTAAACTAGCTTTACTATGTGACGCATACAAACAAGTATAGACTAGTTGTAAGACGTGGACTCAATTCAACTCATGTTTGTTTTCGAAAATGGTTTGAATTTGCCACCTCAAGTGGGCTTAAAAAAGCGGATTTGCCACCAAACATAGTGGGCTTAAAACATGATTTGCCACTCAAAGTGGGTTTAGAACTCACATTCATTGAATTGTTCCAATTCAAACAATAAGCCTTTATCTGTAGACATTCATGCAGTTTTGCATTTAAGCACATAGCCTCATGGCAAGCATGCTAATCATGGCATCATGGCAATCACACTCATGCAAGTATGCTAAAGCATAAAAACTCACTAAGTATTTCAAGCCAAAACAGAAACTAGTTAAAAAGATGCATGAGCCTAATTATACAAGATGCTTAATGCAACACATGAAATATGCAATTAATAGGCTCAGCTACTAATATGACATATGGTTCAATTTGAACAACATGCGTTTAAACACGTACTCAAACAATTATTGAAATTGTAATGCAGTTTGAATGATGCGCTGAGCCTTGGTGCATGCAAGACAAATGAATGGGTGCAAACATACAAGCATAAGGTATGCTAATTGAAAATGTCCCTAATCTAACCATCAAAAGGGATTAAATAAAAGGGAGAAAGTCGTGGGGTTGGAAGACATACACACACGCATGCACAGTTATTGCAACATTACGTCCTTGTGAAGGAGGGTCTAAATGAATAAGCTAACTAGCTACGCTAATTAAGCTAACTAATTATTACAATAATTGAAACGAATTAACTAGCTTTTTTCTAAGCTAATTAAATATTACAAATCAAAGTAATCAGCTAAATACTAAGCTAATAAAGTACAAAGCAATTAAACTAATTAATTAGCTACCACTAATTAACTAAACAAAGCAATTAAATGGCCTCGGGAAGCAATGGATGCACGCATGCTCGGTTTCTCCACCCGAAAATTCCACCCCCTTGCCACTGAACGCCTCTTTCTGCACATTTGAACACCAATAGTGCTGCTAACTCCTAGAATGCCTCTACTCTACCTTACCAACACACTGTGCAATTTTCATTGGTGGCCAACAGGGGGCATGTCGGCTACCACTAGTGGCCGGTCGGCCACTGATGACATGAACTCCTTTTTTTACTGCAACAAAGAGCAGATAGAGCAAAATAATGTATTCTCACAGGTTTGTTTGTACTGTTTACACTCCTTAAGCTTAAATGAGAGAAACTCTTGGCTCTCAAACCACCAATCAAGCAATTTCCATGCATGATGGCCAAAGAACCAAGTTTGTACAAGTTTAATGAGTGCAAAACAAGACTCAAAAAGACCATCACCCTATCATGCATGATCAAGGGTGATTGTCACCAAGGAAATTGGCACATTTCAACACTTTGAGTATGAAATGCTCCATTTCCCTTGTGTTTGAATTAACGTCCGATTTGAACACATGCAATACAACACGAAAGATGCTTATCTTGCTTCTTTTACTTGCCATTTTTTGTTTACTCATTTTAGTTACCGATTCATTCTTTAATCGATTAAGTCCAAAAGTGAGTGTTCTATAATGGAAAGATGGCTCAAACCACAAGTTACTTTGGGCATGAAAGAGGCATTACATTGTTGGTAATGAACCCCCAAAGAGATTAAATCATTAGGTGCAACACCTCAATTCCACATTTAGGCAAACAAGTGGTTTGAAACCATTTTCAAAGCAAATAAAAGAGTGAAGAATAAGGGAGATTGCAAAGATTTTAGGGCTGAAATGAAGTGCAAAACAACACTAAAACATGCTATTAACTCAAAGCAATGATGATTAAAGCATTAAAATATCAAGCTAATGAAGGAAATTACACTACAACTATGAAATACAAGCCTCAAATGAACTAACCAGCCCCAAAAAGAGCCAAAACAGGTGAAAACAGAAGCAAAAACATATTGGACTTAAGCTAAGGTAAACTAGAAAAACATGCTAACTCAGAAAGCTAACTAGGCATGCAAACAAGACACAAGGAGGGAGGCTAACCCGTCTAATTTTGGACTTCAAAAATTGGTTTTTACCACTGAAAAATCTCTGAAATTCAGTGGTTAAAAGACCCAAAAAATTTGATTTCAAAGTGATGAAAAATAGCTCAAAAAGCTTAACAAGCTAAGAAGCAAAAGAGAAGGACAACCCCCTAACTCAAAAGAGGCTCAAACCACCATTTTTAGGTCTCAGAAATAGAACTTTTTACATGTCAAAACCATCCCCAAAATAGTAGAAAAAGATGGCAAAACAAGTATTGATAGCAAGCTTAAATAACAAGTGTTATACCTATTGAAGCTATGGCACAAAATAGGCAACAATCCAAGCCCAAACCTCCTTCTAGAGCTCAAAAAAGGCTCCAAGGGATATCAGCCCAAAGATGAGAGTATTTGGTTAAGGGTTGATGTGCAAAAGCTAAGAGAAACTAGGCAAAGGTGTACAAAATATCAAGAGAGAGAAAGAGAATTCTAGAGAGAGATTTTTGTGAGGAACCCCCTTATTTGTAGAAAAACACCCCTTGAGCTTAGATACATCCTACCATACACGTGTATGAAGATGCAACTCAGTGTGTAACAGCTGGCACAACTGTCAATAAATATCTAGAAAAAGAGACTGGTGGTTGTCGGTTACATCCACGGCTGACAGGCACAACCCATGGCCGACAGCCTTGGGGGGTGGCGGACAGGTCAACAAGAGGTCCAGACACCAAGTTTGGCCCAAAACAAGGCACAGAAAGAACAAGGTTCAAAGGCTCAAAGACAGGGCATTTCGCCGAGGACTTCGGGCGCTCAAAATAAGCACAAACACACAATCATTGAGTGCACAAATGATGATGTCCAAGTGAGCAAGCATACATAAGCAGAGGGCATGTTGCCAAAAACCTCACCAGAGAAGGTCGCCTCTATCCTCGACGTAAGAAAATTGATGAATTAAGGTGGGTATGTCTAGTTCTCTGTTTAAGCCAAAGATCGAGCTTCATGCAAAGTGAGCCCACACATCCATCCCAAAGCTTGGACGTGGGCACAACGGGGTTGAGGCATAATTTCCTTATCACGCCAGGTTTCCATCAATGCCCGAAATTCTTCAAGAGTCGGGCATATTTCCTGTGTTCCAAAGCGAAATACGTACGTAATCGGGTCTTAGCATCGAACCGCGGCATGAAGGAACGAAAAACAAAGTGGAGTATGGCTTAACAAAAAAAAAAATGCATTTATGTCGAAACCCCAAAAATTTACCTTTTCCATGCCATCTAAATTGCTATCCAATCCGTGAGCTTCTCGGCAAGGAATAACTCCATTTGTAGAACAAATAGCAGCTGAAATGAGGTTCTGGAGAAGAAATCACGAAGGAGAACCTTTTGTAGAAGATAAGACTGTGAGTGGAAGCCAACTATCAACAATCTGGAGGTTTCTCATACTTGTGGTCGGCAGGCCATCTTCTCTGGCCAGTAACTTCCCTTTGTGGCCAGCAGCTCTCTTTTCTAGCTTGCCGTCCACTTGTGTGCTGGGCAGTGTTGGCAGCGTGTGTTTTGTCATGATCTTTGTGTGTTTTGAGGTCTTGTTTTGAGTCTTTTGGTTTTAACAAATGTCTATAATTGTATTTGAGTTGTTTTTTCTTTGTTTATTGAGTTGTATTTTGTATTTTGTATTTTAGTTATTGGTCGGCTCATTATCCGATTAAGAACATTGTTTCAATCAAGCGTGCTCTTGGCAAAATCGATTCCATGTCCATTTCATGCAAATATGGTGTTCATGATGCAAAAATAACAATGCATTTCATAAAAAACTGCAAGATTTTATTCCGATAATGGTTTTTACAAAAGGGGGAGTACAAGTTTCAAAAGCAAAAATAAAACCTATCTGAAGTTATACATGTGCTAATGCTACCAAACAAAAAGAAACTAAGTAAAAAGTACAAAAAAAATTGGCGCCGGTCGCCTCAGGCTCAAGAGGCCCTCTTCGTCCTCTTCCTCGGAGGGGGACTCAGGAGCACTGTCTCCATCACCATTGCTGTCAGAATAAGACTCTGAACCAGAGTCGGTATCTTCCTCGCTCCCTACCTCAGAGCCTATCTCAGCATCACCTCCGTTCTCGGACCCCGAGCTAGCCCTATTATCTCCACTTTCCGATGACTTAGAATGTTGACTCACTACCTCCTCAGAGTCACTAGTCTCAGCATTATCGTCGCTCAAAATGGAATCTGAGGGACTGTTCTGGCCTCGGGTGCCTCTATCCCTGCCTCGATCGTGGTGCATATCTCGGCCAAGTGCTGGGGCTTGCCTCTCTCTTCTTCCTACTGCTGTCGGAGGTGCTGTCGGTGCAGATGCCACTGCTCCCATTGGTGCCCTTGGTGTAGATGGAATCTAAAAAAAAAAAAAAAATAGTTATTAACATATCAGCTACAGTGTATGTATTAGATATAGGCATAGTTTGCAAAATAAGTGTCATGCAGAAATCAAATACAATATGAATGCAATGTATGAGTACAATGTGCCAATGCAGTGTGTCAGTGCAGTTTGGGAAAGACTACGGTTGAAGTGCCGATGTATCAGTGGAAATATGATAGCGTGATGCACAAACAGAGTTTGTAATGAAATGCATGCTGAATTGAAAGAAATTAGCAGAATACCATAGAGACCAAGCAACATCTCCCTCTTCTGCACCATGCCCATTAGAGAAGCGACTAGCTCGATGAGGCTTCCTGTATACTCTATAGGTGCCTGCAAGTGCATTTGGGTGATTAATGTATGGAATAAACATATCTGAAATGGAAATATGGGGTGCAAATTGTAAAGTGCGGTTCATACCTGAAATGTGCCTCGAACTCCGACATACTCGTGCCCTGCCTCTGCAGGCTCGATCGGAATCTAGTAAGCAGTCCTAGTTGGCCGCCAACACGTGAGCGCAATGGGAAGCTCTGACCAACGGGTAGTCTGCCCAACGGGGGGAGCCCTTCTAGTATGGGCCCTGGTTGCCCGAGTCGCCTTGTTCGCTACAAGAGCCCCTGCTCCCTCACCTGTGTGAACGCCCGTTAGAGGAGGCATAAGGTAAGTCTGAATGAATGTCGTGTAGTCGTCCTCTCCTCTAAAGAAGTCAGCGTCTAGGCTTACCATGAACTGTATGATCGCATCAACCGGTAGGCTATCCGTTATCCTCATAGACGCTGTGGGTGGCATCGAAACGACTGGATCAGGCGAGCCCATAGTCTGGCGTACAAACCGCTCGCTCAGAAACCAAGCCCGGCAAATTGGTCCCTCTAGCAGAATTTGAAAACGCGACGTGCCCCAAGCTCTCGTATACTAGTCTCTCACCCTTGCCGGCATTGTTGCCCAGGGCTGCCACGTTATTTGCAAATAGAGAATGTACAGATTATTAGTTGTCGTCAGTTACCAAAATATGAATCAAAGTAATATGAAAGCAAAAATGACTGTGAGTTTCGGGTTACCTCGTCGGCGACCATTGTATCAAAGTAATAGCCAAAAAAGGTGAAGGTCTCACGACTCCAGCACCGGTACCGACACCGGTTGTCGTACCATCGCGAGTAAGGGACAATAGGGGGGATCTCCTCCATAGGCTTTGGAGCGAGGGCCGAAAAATAAGCGTAAACCTATAACTGCAAGGAAAGGGCAGCGATGTGATCAACAGTGTCAATATATATAGAAAGTGCAAAGCAGAAAGCATAGAGCATGAATAGATATAGAAAGTGCAAAGCAAAAAGCACAAGTGTTGAACAGATATAAAGCAGAAAATGTGAAGTAGAAAGTATAAGTGCAAAGAGAGAAGTGAAGTGCATACCTCCCAAGCTCGCCAGTAGCCTTCAACCCGCTCTCCCCTCATGCGGGAAATGGAGCTCATGTAGCCGTAAAGGGTGGTGTCATGACCCGAACCCACCCCTATGGGTTGAGGACATAACCGGCTAGTAATCCTGTGATTACCTACGGCCTTAGACCAAAACAGACATAATTTATCAGAGTAAAGGGGCCAAACGGAAGTAAAAATTTAAAACTTTGTCCATAGAGCCGTGCTTATATGCACATTAAACAAACCATATACAGGTACGTTAATAACCCACATCAAAAGTACTGTATCACAAAATTCATTACAGACAGGATCATCCAAAACGAGTCAACCTATAACAGACTATGTACAGACATACACAAGGCCCTTGCCAACAAGACAAAACATAAGTACATAATAAAAGGGCAAGGATGGTCTCATGCGTGAGACACAAGGCTGACTCTCCAAAACTCATGTTGTTCTTGGCAAACTTCACTGGGGCTGGGTTTGTGCTTCTCTTGGCTCACCTACAAACACATGAATGAGCGTGAGCGATAGCCCAGTGAATAATATCAAATACAGAATGTACATAACAATGTAGAACAACAAGTTCCAAACGGCCTTGGGCCCAATTCATATTTCTAATTAGCAGATATATATATATAACTATACGAATTCCAAATCAAATGACTTGTAGTTTCAACATTCTGGCCTTTGGCCCATTCAGATTTTCATTCATATCAAAACGGCCTTCGGCCCACTCATTTATGTCAAAACGGCCTTCGGCCCACTTATTTATGTCAAAACGGCTTTTGGCCCACTCATTCATGTCAAAACAGCCTTCGGCCCACTTATTTATGTCAAAACGGCCTTTGGCCCACTCATTCATGTCAAAACGGCCTTCGGCCCACTTATTTATGTCAAAACGGCCTTTGGCCCACTCATTTATGTCAAAACAGCCTTCGGCCCACTTATTTATGTCAAGACAGCCTTTGGCCCACTCATTCATGTCAAAACGGCCTTCGGCCCACTTATTTATGTCAAAACGGCCTTTGGCCCATTCATATAGGTCGGAACGACCCTCGGTCCGTGCATTTCTTTCAAAACGACCTTCGGTCCATTCAATTCTATCAAAACGACGTTTGGTCCATTTATTTATTCATATCAGACTTTCGTCCACAATCCCAAATAGCAACTCATAAAGCTCATAAAGGAATAAACAATTGGACATTCACAAACATTCGAATATCGATATTACTCACAGTGATCGGCTTGTGGATTTGCCCTGGAGCTTAACCCTACACATTTCACGAACATAAAAGGGTCACTAATAGCTCAATCCGTTCTTTAATTGACATATTCCTCTTTAGGCTTTATTCTTATCCCATTAACTTATTTACAATGCTTAACACATGCCTAAGAGTGCTTGCAAGTGAAAGAGAACAGAAAACGAAACACAGAATGCGAAAGCAAAATTTCAGAAAACAGGGTCCCCGCTCGAGCGTCAAATTACCCGCTCGAGCGGACCCTTAAGGCCTGCAAAAGTACTGGATAGGTGAAAATTGCGTTCGATCGTCCCATATGGAGCTTGAGTGGAGGGCCTCTCAACATAGCTCCCCGCTCGAGCGTGAACTTTCCGCCGGCGGGACGCTATGTCGCAAAAATCTTGGATGCATCATTTTTACACTCGAGCGTGAACTGGGACGCTCGAGCGGAAGTTCATCCTCCATGATCCCGCCGGCGATACTTCTCGCCGGCGGACACTATGCTGCAAGAACAAAATCCGAGCTCGAAATCCTCGCCGGCGTGAACTTCCCCACTCGAGCGGACATCAAAATTCTAGGTTTCCCAGATTGTGTTCTTGAGCTCCAATTCAATTTTCCAGCTACACTTCTTGCATGCAATGGCTCGAATCTCATGTACAATCATTCTAACATGGTATAGACCCCAAATTACAACTCAATGAGGCTCAATTTCACAAATAAGTCACATACATGCCCCAATCCCCCATCAAACTCATTAACAATGTACAAGTTCATGCATTCAAGCTCATATCTTCTCAAATTGTACATGCATGTGATGATTTAGCCACATTCGCAACTTAGATAACACAAATGGTGATCAACACATGAGTTTCAACTAAAACTCTACATGAATCATGTATTTCAAGCTTGTACATGCTATTTCAACACAAATTTATACATACATGCATATACCAAGCTTTAATTCCAACAAAGCCAACTTAACTCATGCTCTTGATCCTCATTCAACTCTGAATTTACAATTAGCAAGCACAAATCCATGATTCAAGGAATACTTACTCACCTAGGAGCCTTATACACCCAAGTTCTAGCCAAATCTTGAGCTTGATCTTCAATCTTCAAGTCTCAAGACCAAAATTGCCCAATTCTTCTCCCTCTCCTTCTATAGTCGACTCTTTCTCTCTAAGTTTTGAGTCCAAGGTCAGCCACAATGCAACTAAGGAGGAGAATTGAGGTGTATAGCCTCTTTACAACAACCTCTACTAAGTCCATTATAATAATAATAACAATTGGGCACTTAATTCATCAATTTAATCAGTTTAAATTGGCCAGAATCAATTTTTAATTAAATTTCACCGTAGGCTCTAAAAATTATGCCAACCACAATGGCGTAATCAATTTCGGGTTCTGTGGCCGATAAGGCCCTCAATTTAATTTCCAAAGTAGATTATTCAAACAGATATTCCTACGGTGAACATATAGGAATTCAAAACCACATATTTCCACATAATGGTACACAAAATCATAACAAAACACATAATCACATACGTATTAGGGACCAATTAACGTAATACAGAACAGGGGTATCACAGGTGGCGAGGCCAGCTTTGCCCCAGTTATAGAACAGAACCCAAGGTAGTGTCACTAGGGCACTCAGCAGGTATAAACCTATAGTGTTCCACCTGTTTGAAAACAAGGTGGTACCAAGGAAAAACATTAGGAAACCTCGGGCATACTACTCCACCTCCTCCAGTGTCTCAGGTTCGCTCTTGCGGAATTGGTCGGCAAACAAATTATATCTCACCATGGTCGGCCGGTATAGGGGGGGCGTGCTCCTAGCAAGTGGATCCAAGCGGCCTCCCACTCACCCATATCCGTTTCAAAGGAGATCGGATCACCCCCTACTGCTAAGCCTATGATCATGGTGAAGTTGTAGGGAGTCATCGTCATCTCCCTAGCAGTAGAGAAGTGGAAAGAATTGGTGGTGTCCCACCACCTCTCCACCAATGCTCCAAGAAAAACATGGCTCGCTATGAGGCGTGACAGTCTGGAGTAGAATAGGCCAAAGCCAGCCTCCTCAACGATGTCGCGGACCCCGGCGTGGAGCTCATCATACCAAGCTCTTGCTGTCGTCGCGCCATACCCCTGTAGGCACGATAGTCTCCCTGTGGCAGAGAACAGGTGAATTAGATGAAAGACAGTGCAAGAAATGTAGTTAAAGGAAAGGCAAGAATGCATGAAAATAGAGTTCATACCTCGATAGCACTGGAAGAAAGGTGGGAGTCCAACTCCCTCAGTAGGAGGTCCTTTGGTACACCACGAGCGAAGTCACTGAAACGTCTGATGCCTCTAGGAAATAATATGTGTGTGCGGGGAGGAAATGCTGCCAGATCGAAGGGCCGCACTCTTGGTGGTAATGGCTCTAGGTCGAACTCTGGCACGGACTCCGCCTTAAGGTCAGCCTCAATGTCCTCTATCGTCCCACCAGCCTCGGCAATTGTTGGCTTCTTTACCTCAACTATTGGTGGAAACATAGGTGGAACCTCGGGAGGAGCTCTGTTGTGAGGCATATCGTCCATCATCTGGAAAATGGGTGAAAAGTAGGTGAAAAGTGAAGAAAATAGAGAAAACTTGGAAAAAGTCAACCCTTAAGAGAGAGAAAATGGGAGAAAAAGTCAAAATCTGAAAAAGTTCACGAAACCCGAGAGAAACTCGAGGGGAACAAGCCTAAAGTGGTGAAAGTGCAGAAAAAGCAACGAAATCAAAATTTGATCGGTTCAAAGTGTAGAGAATCAAGAGGGTTTTACGAAAAAAGTTTGTGTGGGGTATTGGAAAAACCGTATAAAGCATGGATCTAGAGAGAAAAAGCACCTAGAGAGAGAGTGAGAGCTATTTCGGATGTGTGGGTGTGAGGAAATGAAGTGTCTTGATGTATATTTAAAGACCTATGAACCAAAAGTCAAAACTGCCCAAACACTGTCACGGGTGGCCGGTAAGGTTTTTGATGGTCGCATCGCCAATAGCTTCCCTAGTGGCGGTGGTCCTTACTTGATCTGATCTTTGTTTTGTGCTTTTGTTTCCTGAGAAAAGTTTGGGAGTTTCACTATTGGATCCAGAGTGATTCTAATGGATCTCAAAACTACGTTACTTGTCAATATGAACGGGGTGTATCCTTTTTTGAGCAGGTTGCAATGCCTGCGAGAGGTAAATCGGAGGTTGTTACCGAATATATTCGTTTTGTCAAAATTACATCTTTGTTCTCTTCTGTTGCATAGAATGTGCATTTCACCTACACGTATGCTACACGTATGTCTTGCATCATTTATGATTTGGGCATAGAATATGCTGTCAATTTTGCATAGAATATGCTCTTGTTGCATGCATGGAATTTGCTTTTATTTCTTGCATAGAGCATGCGCTCAGTTAACATCATATGTTGGTTCTTTATCTTGCATAGAACATGCGTTGTCACTATATTGATTTGTTCATTTTGTGCATCTATCGCACTTATTCACTTTATGCATCTATCGCACTTGTTCACTTTGTGCATCTATCCCACACGTTCATTCCTCTTTGCGTTGTATCTTGGGATGCGTAAAACGTGAGCCTGAACGATTTCTCTTGTTTCTCAGGAAGCATGAAGCGCCGCCCTGGGCGGGTTTTATCTTAGGACACGTGAAATGTGACCTTAAGCAAGTTTGATCTCGGGACGTGTGAAACGCGAGCCTAAGTAGTTTCTTTTATTTGTATCTCAAGGCGCGTGAAATGCAGCCCTAGGTGTGTTTTATCTCGGGACGCGTCAAAGGCGAGCCCGAGCTATTTCTCTTGTATCTTAGGACGTGTGAAGCGTAGCCCTGGGCAGGTTTTATCTCGAGACGCGTAAAATGCGACCCCGAGCAATTTTTCTTTTATCTCAGGATGCGTGAAATGCGAGCCCGAGCAGTTTTAGGGCGTGTGAAACACGAACCTGAGTGGTTTTTCTTCTATCTCAAGACACGTGAAACGCGGCCTTGGGCGGGTTTTATCTCGGGACGCATAAAATGCGAGCCCAATTGGTTTTTCTTCTATCTTAGAATGCGTGAAGCGCGGCCCTGGGCGGGTTTTATCTCGGGACACATGAAACACGAGCCCGAGTGATTTTTCCTCTATCTCAGGACTCGTGAAGCGTGGCCCTAGGCAGGTTTTATTTGGGGAAGCATGAAACGCAACCCTGAGTAGTTTTGCTTGTTTCTCAACACGAGTGAAATGCGACCTTGAGTGGTTTTCATCTCAGGACGCGTGCAATGCGACCCCGAGCAGTTTTCATTTCTCAGTTTCTCAAGACACGTGAAACGCGATCCTGAGCGGTGTTTTCTTTCCTCGTCTCGCTTCTTGGTGTGGTTAGAGTGTGTTTTAATCTTTTTGCATGGAACCTGTGTTGGTTTTAAGCTTGAAGCTGTCATTCATGTCTTGTTATCTTGCTTGTTGCATATGTTATTTCTTATTGTATCATCAAGCATGATCATGAGTTTTGAAACTAATTGGCTTCGCGAAGCGTGTGAGTCCAGCTTTCAAAGTTTTTGTGCATATCATTTACATTTTGCCCCAGACCTACGTTGGTTTGATTCCTTGTAAAGGGATACGTTGGCAGCTTGCAAGCACAACCATTTATTTATGTCTTGTTTGTTTGCACAAGTCTTACGGCCTTGCCAAAATGGATCGTCTTTGGGCTTTGACATTCACTCATGTCATTTCATGACTTCGAGTTCTGTCAAAGAGGGTAACTGTAGACACCCCATTTTTGACAGCCCTTACGATTTGGGGACCATCATTTGCACACCCAATGATGAATGTATATGCTTGTCAAGTGCTCGAAAGTCCTCAGCGAAGTGCCACAACTTTGAGCCTTCAAACCCTACACACCTGTTGCCTTATTTTTGGACCAAAACCAGAGTTTTTCAAGCCTGCAACCTCTTGTGGCTTGTTGGCCACTGTTATTGGCTGCTGGCCATAGCTTTTGGCTGCCGCCCACTGATGTGGCTTATCGGCCAGCTGTGGTGGGCCATGTGTGTGTTTTGCAGATATTTTCTGCTAGTTATGCTAGCTGTTTGCATGATGCTTGCATTTGCTCCCATGTGTATGGAGGGATGTTTTTGAGAGAGGTTCTTGTTTTCTATATATAGGGACCTCCCCTCTTGTTTTGGAGGTTAGAAAAATTTTAGAGCAAAATATCTTCTCTCTTTACAATTCTCTCTTTCTCTCTCTCTTGCAAATTTCTTACACCTTTGCCTATGCACTCGTAACCAAACCTCTCCATCTTTGAGCTGAGGTACCTTTGACCTTATCTTGAGATCTTGAGGGTATGCAAGTGTGGTTTTGTTGTTTGAAAGTGATCTCCTCTTCAAGAGGTATAAAGCTTTGATTCTCTAATTGCTTTAATTACTCTTTTTCTTACTGTTTTCCCACTGTTTTTGGGCTATATAAACTCTGTATTTTTGGGCTAAAACTTGTGGTTTAAGGCCAATAAGGGTTGAGGGGTGGTTCACTCTTCTTTACACCTTGCTTTTAAGGCTTTTACCCTTGTGTTTCCCACCGTTACACTATCTTTTTTTGAGCTTTTAAACACTGATTTCAGAGTTATTTCAGTGGCTAAAATGTTGTTTTGAAGTCCAAAATTGGAGGGGTTAGCCTCTCCTTCTTGTGTCTTGTTTACTAGCCTAGCATGTTCTATGTTTTAGCTTATTATTCTAGCTATTTTTGTCTTAATTGCAGCATGTTTTAGGCCTTATTTAGCACTATTTTAGGATTATTTTTAAGTGTTCATTGCATTTGAGCCTGGTATTGCATGCTTATAGTGCAATTGTCCTCATAGGTTTGGTGGTTTAGGCCTTAGCCACCATCCTATTTGAGTTAATAGCATTTATTTCATGCTTTCCTTACTTGTGATCACCTTTAATCACCTCTACAACCTCCCTCTTTTCTTGGCTTTTGCTTGTTTTGAGAGTTGTTTCAAACCTATTGTTCTTTTAAGATTAAGATTGAGGTTATCATACTTAATGGTTTAATCCCTTTTAGGAGTTCATTATCAATGGCATGCCATCTCTCTCATGCCTTAAGCCGACTCTTGGTTTGACACTTCTCTCCTTTAAAGAACTTAAACTCATTTTTAGACTTAATTGATTAAAGAATTGAAAGGTAACTAAAATGGAGTAATAAAATTGGGGACTAAAAAAGGACAAGATAATAATTTGGTTTGGGTTCAATCGGACGTTAATTGAACCCTTGAGTCTTGAGTCATTTCATACTCATGAGTGATGCAAACGGCTCAAGATTTATTGTCAACTACTTCCCTTGATCATTCATGATAGGGAGGTGGTTTTGAGAGTCTTGTTTTGCTGCATTCATTGAGCTTGTACACTTTTGGTTCATAAGCCATCATGCAATGAAATTCATCCATTAATGGTTTGTGAATCAAATTTTGTCACTCCTTTGAGCTGCTGTTTAATGATAAGGATGGGTGAGTTGTGCAAACAACCCTTGAGAATACCTTGTGCTTGGTCTGTTTGCTCTCTGTTGCAGCAGGAAGAACCAAGCAACAGTGGTCGGCAGACCACCATTTGTGGACGGCAGGCCATCACTTCTAGCTTGTTGGCCACCTGTGCAAAATCTAGCAGTGTACTTTTGAAGCAAAATAGAATTGGTCTTGAGATGGAAAATAGTGTAAGTGTTCTACTGTGCAACAGAGGTATTTGGCAGTAGAACAGTGGTCTTTTTCAGGTAGAAATGCATTCATGCATGAACCCTCCCTCAATCCTCGGGATCCGTGAAGTGATGTTAATATTAATGTTGTGCTTGAAGTAGTGGCTTTGTAATAGCTAATTCGTTTCGTATTGTAATTATTTAATTAGCTAGAGTAGTTAATTAATTATTTTATTCGGGTTGTAATAATTAGTTAAGTAGTATAGCTAAATTATTCATTTGGGTTTGTAATAGTTAATTAATTAGCTTAACTTTAATTAGTTAGCTAATTTATTCATTCAGACTCTCCTTTGTGAGGGCGCAAATGTTGTAATAACGTGCATGTCTTCCAACCCCACGTCTTGCTCCCTTTTATTTTACCTGCTTATGATGGTTAGATTAGGGTATCATGTTTTGTTTAGCATTCTCCATGTTTACATCCACTTGTATTACATGCACCGAGGCTCAGTTCATCATTCTAACTTGCATTGTTAGTTGAACATTTTTTGAATACGTGCTTCGATCGCATGCCATCAAAATTGATTCATATGCCATATTAATAGCCGAGTCTAGTAATTGCATATTGTATGCGTTGTATTAGACATATTGCATAGTTAGGATCATGCATTGTTCTAACTCCTTTATCTTTTTTTGGTTTGGAATACTAGGTGAGCTTTTATTTGCTTTAGCATATTGCATGAATGTGGTTGTTGCCATATCAAAGCATGTTCACCATGAGGCTAAGTGCTTAGATGATAAACTGTTTGAATGCCTGCGGATGAAGGCTAGTTGCTTGAATTGGAATAATTTGAGTAATGTTTATATGCGATCATTTTTTCAAGTGGTACATATTCGAAACAATTTTGCAAACAAATATGAACCAAATGTTCCAGTTCTTGCAAATTAGTCTATACTTGTGTGTGTGTGCATCACATAGGAAGTTAGCTAATAATCGGAATAAGAGCATATAATGTAAATAAAATTCATATCATGATTAGTAGAGGATGATCTTTGATCAAGCGAGCGGGGGTACTCAATTCATGACCTTCCCTTCTTGTACCTAAGTTCCCAAGCTGAGACAATCTTGGTGATGACGGACATGTGACCTTTGGCGTGAGTCATGGGTTTCCTAAATTTTCCAAAAATATTTAGGTAGCGACTTTATATCTAGCAAAGTAGTCCATTTTTGGCATTTTTGATTCAAAATCGATTTTCCAAAAGATTTGCCGGATTTGGACTATTTGGTGTTTATCTATTTCACATTACACTTGTGAGATCAGATTCAGAACCACGGGAGTCCGATACTGTAGAGCTTATTTGTCTTCCGAAAGGGGGCACGAAAAGTCGAGCTACAACAACTTATAATAACTTTTTAACATTTTGACTAAAATATATATTTGACAAACGAAAATGTGGCCTAACAATCCAATACTAGGACTAAAGCACCTCAGATGTAAGGGACCTGGAATTGGAAATCAATCATGTGGGATTGGTACTTTAAATACAATTTTGTCCCTTGCTTTACAAAATTCTACCAATAAAATAAGGGTAATTATGAAATTTCATATATTAATACCATTAAAAAATAATATAGCAAAAAATAATTATTATCATGGTATTATTAATTCGGTAACATAAAAACAAACACTCTTTATCATATATCTTCAATCTAATGCTATCACATTAGTAATCCCATTGCTCAATCTTATTGTACTCACAATCACATCCAACATAATTCGCTAAATACATGAGGCCTAAAAATATATAATCAACCCGACACTTTTTACACGGTACTGAAATAAACAAAGATAGATATATATTTTAGTAGATAATAATATATGACAATATTATTTTTTAAGAAAAAACTAGTCTAAGGTTTCTCTCTTATTTTTAGTAATGTAAGAAATCCACAATATTATTTTATGATGTCTAAAGTCTCTCAACCCCATATCCATATATGACAGAGAAATTTGACTATCTTAATCACGACACTCAAATCTCCAACAAAGACAAACCAGTATTTTTCTCCATATCTCTCTCTCTCTCTGTAGATCTATCGATCTAATTTTGTTGATATTCATTCATTCATACATGACTTTGATTTGCAGAATGCATAACTCGAATGTTGAATCTAAACCAACCGGTGAATTCAAGCCTCTCACTTCTGCTACGCCATCTCTACTATGGTGAACAGTTCAAGCAACGATAAACATTCAGCGACGACGCTAGGCAACATGGAAGAAGTAGCAAAAGTGTTCAAAAAGTTCAATGCCAATGGCGATGGAAAGATCTCCACCTCCGAGCGGTCCTCAGTGCACTTGGCTCCAATGCTTCTCTCAAGGAAGTCCAACGAATAATGTTAGAGATTGATAGCGATGACAATGGATTCATTGATCTCAAAGAGTTTGCCGATTTTTACCGGAGAGGATCAAACAACGGTGATGAGAGCAGTAACAAAGAGCTTTGTGATGGGTTCGATTTGTACGATCAAGATGGGAATGGATTGATATCGGCGAAAAAATTGCACGCTGTGTTGAAGAGCTTGGTAGAGAAGTGCTCGTGAAGAGATTGTTTGAAGATGATCAAGTCTGTTGATGTTGATGTTGATGGCGATGGATGTGTTAATTTTGAAGAATTCAAGAAGATGGTGACGGCTTGAGTTAGGAACTTCTCTAAAGAGTGGAAAGTCCAGAGAAATTCAAAGAAGATGATGAAGGCTTGAGTTAAGAATTTCTTTGGGAAGTCTAGAATTTCTTTGGAGAGAATTTCTCTAGAGAGTAGGAAGTCCAGATAAATTCTTTGGATTGAATTTTCTCTAAATCATTGTTGAGGGATCGTAGATATTATGAAAATATTAGATATCCTTTATGCTATAAAATTTTAATACTAGGGACCTTAAAAAAATCCCCTATTTTTTTATCTATACGACTATTGTATCACTAATGAAAAATTATTTAATTGTTATGTGAATTAAAATTTCAAAATAAACTAATGAAATTATGTCAAAATGATAGAACCAATTGTGTTTTTTTCTTTCTTCTTTTTTCTAAAACGGGTATAATTTACCCTTTTATTAAGGGGGCAAAAATATCAAAGCTAAGGTGTCTGAATATAAGGATTAGCAGAGGTAAGAGAATCTGCAGAATTTGTAGGATAAAAGATTTGAGTGTTTTATAAAAAATGGAAGGAGTAATGAGCAACCAGTATCGGACTCCCTTTGTGTACCACCGGTCAAGGACACTGGCGGCCAGTGGATATAAGTGTAGTTACCATGGTCGTACACCTTTTAAGGCGGCGTACATTCGTAGATGGTATGTTCAGAATATTTCCCGATATATTAAGAAGACTAAGAGGGGAGTGAGGTAATTACAACTATATAATGAACAATTAAGGGGTGTTAAATTTGATAATAAAGGTGTGGCGAGATTGCTTAATGGTATTGAGTTGGGTTGTAATAACCCGACCCTCGTATCTGTTTCTGGTATATTATTAGTCCCTTATCCTGCGCATTTAAATGCTTCTTGTGGGATTCCATGTGGAATTAAGTTTAATTAAGTGAACCTTATGATTATAGATTCATATCTGTTTAATAAGAAAACATATCTGTCACAATTAAAATGTTTGGGTCAGGAATTAAAAGCCTTAGGAGTTTTATAATCTGAAATTAACCTTATATTTGGAATTGGCATAATTTTTAAGTAATAATAAGCATTTTGGTAGAAATTTGGTTTGGAACGATTAAATTGATTAATTTTTGTCCAATTCAACTTTTTCTTTTATATTATATATATGTGTCTCTTTGAATAAGGAACTTAGAATCTACAAATATCTCTTGAGAGGAAAATTAAAGAGGAAAGGGTTTGAAGAAAAGAGGTGAAGTCCTCAAGATCAAAGAGTGGGGAATTAAGTAGAATTCAAGAGTCTTAAGCTTAAGGTAAGTCTAACCCATCTAATTCCACTTCCTTTCTTTGCTTTAATGTAGGAATTTCTTGATGTGGTGTGGGTTGGAGTTGTAATGAAATTCATATATTTGAACAAATGGTTGCATGTGTGTAAGTGGAAGTTGGGACTATTATGTAATTGAATTTTGTTATGAGCTTTAGGAATTAAAGATTTGAATCATAGTTAGATTGTTATGTATTTGTGAATCTTGTGACTCTTGTACATAACTTTTGAACCATATTCTAGCAATTAAAGAACCTATTTTGAGCCTTGAAAGAGTGTACCAAAAATTGGGTTTTGCTGGGTTTTAACCGCATCTGCGAGAATCGCCAAGACGCGTCGGGATCATCGCAAGACGTCTTGGGAAGCCTTACGCACGCTTGCGCCTAAGCTGCAAAATTTTGTTCGCTCCGTTTTGCGTGCTTAACCCTATGATATTTTTGAAATATGTGTTTGATGTCCCTAAGATGCCTGTAAATTCATTCAAAGTAACAAGAAGCAGGAAATGAATTAAGAAAGAAAAAGAACTAACGAATAAGTTGTGCATATGTGTAGGTCATAACTCAGGAGAGGCAAGCACTCTGCTTAAGCACTGTGAGTAGTAGTACTGTAATCGCACATTTCTTTACCGTTAATAATTCTTATTAACACTCTGCCTTTCGCAAGTAGTTATGTTACGTTAACGTGATGTTGATTGGAAAGCGATGTGAAGTTATGTGAATATTAAAAGATTTTGGTGTACATCGGTATGACTCTGAACCTACTCAGTATCCCGGTTACGGTTAATGGTTATCATTAATGTGCTATAACCTGTAAATTACCTATGAACTCCGCACAAGAATTATATATGAATATGAATACTATGCAATTAGTTAAGGGGAAGAAATTATAAATGTAAATCCCACTTAATGGGAACATGATATTTTGAACGGGAACATGATGTTCTGAATGCCCTATCATGAACTTCTACACACGTTTTATGGCATAGATATCTACCCAGAGTGGATCATCAAAATGAATAATGAGGTAAGACCACAGATTGTTTTATACGTTAATAACTGCCAAGAATTATGATAAACATCGGATTGACTTACGAATGACTCAACCTGAAGACAGAATTAAATACCAATGACATTGTTATGTACCCCACGTTAGAATGTAAATTATTCTGTCTTTGTTAAGCGTACTGCAATGACATGTTATGGCAAGAAATGCTCTATTTTCTGATATGTTACGTTTTGAATTAATGAATGATTGTCCATATATATGTAAGTATTCATGGCATCCTTTGTACAAGGCCCTTATCCGGGGGTAAAAATACCGTGGTCTTATGGCCTTTGCTCAGGGGTAATAATAATGTGGTTCATGTATGTTATGCTATACTATAACACTGTATGGATGTTTTGGTCTTTAAGACCTAAGGATTTCTGGTATGGAACAAAGTGCTGTATAGAACTAAGTGCTGCTATGCGAGTCACCTCTAAAATCCGTACGAGCCACCTCTTAAGTCCATACATATATGAACTAAGGCCTATGGCCGTTCTGTGAAAGTTATGAGGCTTATGACCGTTCTGTGAAAGTTATGAGGCGTATAGCCGTTCTGTAACATCTGTGAGGCCTATGGCCAATTTGTAACATCTGGGCCTATGGCCATTCTGTATGATCTGTTAGTATGTAACAAAGTATTGCACGGAACTAAGTGCTGCCATGCGAGTCACCTCTAGAATCTGTGCAAGCCACCTCTTAAATTCATACATGCATGAAAAGGGCTTAATGCCATTTTGCTTGAGGGCTTAATGCCATTCTGTTTAAGAGCTTAATGTCATACTCTGATCAAGGGCTTGAAGCCAATCTATTTAAGTTAGGCCTAAGGCCATTCTGGCAATAATTACAAGATAGAGTTAACTATATGTTCCCTGCACTTATATATGTACATTGTAATTCAAGTTAATCGTTAAATTGTTTGCATGCTACTGTTCACTGAGCTTGGCTCACTTTATATTATGTCAGTTTCTGTAGGCACTCCACCTGGAGGTCAGTCTTAACCTATGGTGTCCGTTCCTCTTTTGTCAACCTCAGAGTGTCCAGGCACTTAAATGAAGGCAGCCCATTTGTTGGAGTTTTGCTAAGCTTTTGGTTTTGTACCCTGTTAGTTCGTCTAAGGTTGAAGTGTATATAATTCTTTTACCCTTTTAATGTTTTTTTTTATACGCCCAATCTTGAGGGCTGGGTCTGTATATATATATATGTATATCGCTTGTATGTTTATCTACATTATGTACTGTTTGTGATCCTGACATGATAGTGGTCGCTCAATGGATGTAGTTCTTTTACTTATATTAATTTATGTTGTTAAATGCTTCCGTTCAAGCCCCATATATTTTGTATATCAGGTTAAGTGTCCGGTTCTGAATAGGTCATGCCTAAACTTTTAGGGACGAGTTTGGGGCATGACATGGGTAACAAGAGATGTGACCGTCAATCAGATAAGATTGTGGTTAAGGGTATAAAATTAATTGGAAATGTTCAATTGGGACAAGATGCTAAAAATGAAGCTGTGGTCCACCACATTTTGTTTTTCGTCATAAATGATAATAGTCCGTCAGATTCCGTCCCCACACCTGGCAAGATATTTATTGGAGTTGACGAGGGTAATCTTGAGACCTGGATTGTTGATCCTGACTAGTCCGACCAGTTTCAGATGCTAAAGAAAATGAGATTCAAGCTCGTTGGTGGCAAGGACAAGGAGTACATTCGTCAGGGGATAGAAATTGCGGACCGATTCTTCCCAATTTATGTTTGGACGAACTATAAAGATACTATTGGGAAATGTTGGAAGTATTGAAAAGGGTGCCACATATTTAGTAGCTGCTACTGTTAGTGGAAAAGAATGCAAAATTACTTTAAGGAGTCAAATGTACTTTAAAACTATTTAGAATTGTAATTTTATGAATTTTTATTTGTAATGTTCAGGTTAATAGAGGTAGACGATATAAAAACTGGTGTTGTTGAAAGTGTTTTAGTAAGTGATTTTAGTTGTATTGAACTTGCTTTGCCTAATTTATTTTCTCAATTGAGGTTAAGATACAAACAAAAGAGTATTAAGGTTGATAAAATATTCCCCCCTTTTGCGCACCCAATGCCAGTGGATTGGTCAGAGTAAATGTTTATGATTGGAAGTTAGATGGTAATAACAGTCTGCAGGTGTGGTTTCTTTTCCTTGTGGATTGTCAATGCGAGTTAGTCTATTATAGGAATGGTTATTGTTCAATTAATAACAAACAGGTGCCATGGATGGTAAAGTATTGACTTGAAAATTTGAATATTAAAAGGGAGATTACGTATTGTAAAACGAAGGGGTATCTGAAGTATTCTACAAGTGACATGCCAAAACATTTGCAAATGAGGGCCCCCTCTATTCTACTAATGAAAATGTTGATGTTTGGCATTGTCCTCCAACGAAGGCCATTCCGATTCTAACACGGACTAACTTTGTGGGTTCACCGGAGAGGCGAAGAGATTTGTTGTTAGGAGGTTTTGGGGAAAGTGATTTAGTTATTTATGAACACAGAGGTCGTCTGAGTTTGTCTGAGATTGATATACGTAGAGGTGGTGATGACCCTAGTGTAGACACCACATTTTGACCAGCCCTAAGACTTGGGCGCTTTCTGTTGATTATCCGATGATGGCAATCTGAATGTGTTTATCATAGAATCCTCAGTAAGAGATAGAATTTGAACTTTAATCTCAATCTTTACATGATTTTTTGGCTAGACTATTTTAGACCTTAAAACCCTCTTTTCAAAATAATTTCTCAAATGTTTCTGCAATGTTCCGAGGCTCCCATTTCAATTAAAATATTGCACTTTTTAGTAAACCGAGTAAGGATAAAGTGGAAATAAATGGAAGGGAGGTGAACTCTTTGAAAAAATATTTAAAAAACATCTTCTTTATTGGTTTGGATAGGTTTGGATTTGAAGGAAACAGGAGAGGATGGAAGAAAACTAGTTTAGGGAAAAAATGAGCATCAAATCATTAAGAAGGAAATGAACAACCTTTACCAAATTAGGCATACCTCTTTGTACACTTAGAATTTGGATGTGAGGCTATCACCATTGAAAATTAGACTTCTGGGGCTTCAATTTAGACCTAAGAACCACCTAAAACCAAGTTCGAATAAGGAAGATATGCCCATTTGAAGTTGGGCTTAAGAGCAAATTTTGTTGACCTGGCTTGAGGAAAATGAACAACCTTCACTAAATTAGGCATATCTCTTTGTACACTTGGAATTTAGATGTGAGGCTACCACCATTGGAAAATAGACTTCTGTGGCTTCACTTTAGACCCAAGAACCAACTAAAACCAAGTCCGGATAAGGGAGATATGCCTATTTGAAGTTAGGCTTAAGAACAGATTTTGTTGACTTGGCCCAAGGGAAATGAATAGCCTTCACTAAATTAAGTATATCTCTTTGTACACTTGGAATTTAAATGTGAGGCCACTATCATTGGAAATTAGACTTCTAGGGCTTCAATTTAGACCCAAGAATCACCTAAAACCAAGTCCGAATAAGGGAGATATACCCATTTGAAGTTGGGCTTAATAGTAGATTTTGTTGACTCGGCCCAAAACAGCAACATGGGCATATTATGGGAATGGTTAATGCGAGTTAGTCTATTGTGGGAATGGTTACTGTTCAATTAACGGCAAACAGGTGCCATGGATGGTGAAGTATCAACTTGAAAATTCGAATATTAAAAAGGGGATTACGTATTGTAAAATGACGGGGTATCTGAAATATTCTATGAGTGACATGCCAGAAGATTAAAAAATGAGGGCCCCATTTATTGTTGTGTTATCTAAAAAATATACTAATGATAATGTTGATGTTTGGTATTGTGCCCCAACGAAGGACATTCCGATTCTGACACGGACAAAGTCTGTGGGTTTACCGGAGAAACGAAGAGATTTATTGTTAGGAGGTTTTGCGGAAAGTGGTTCATTTATTCATGAACGCAGAGGTTGTCTGAGTTTGTCTGAGATTGATGTTACGCAGAGGTGGTGATGACACTAGTGATATTGATCCTGGTCCGTCGATTTCGGAGGTTGGTGTTAGCAAAGAGGAAGTTGATTGTAAAAGATCTGTTGTTATGGATCCCGCAAAATTTCTAATATTTTACGAAATGTAATCATTAGTGTAAAAAATAGTAATGTGACTCAAGATATAATAGTTGATGATAAGGAAAATGTAGTAAGTAAATAAAACTTTGAGTGGTTTCATAAATAAAATTAATAAAATTTTGCATTAATCATGACAGTAGTTGCATTAACATCAAACTATTCTTTCATTTTTGGGGACATTGCATCTAACCAACTACTGTTCCCATTGATTTTTGCAAAAATATTCTACTCACTTAGTCATAAAAGGTAAAGAAAATAGTTTAAAATCATTGACATCGATCATGAAATAAGCCTACCAAATCTAAATGTTCTTGAAGCCAAATCTACACACACAAATATATACTAGCAGTCTGCACACGTGATGAGTGTGCAACTATAAAAAATATTATAAGAATATTAATAAAGCGAAATGCATACATAGTATGTGTTGCTCAAGTAATAAGTGTTTTATTTATCAAACCCATGATATTGGTTTTGAATCTCATCCCCTTTTTAATATAATTATCTTATTATAATTTTTATATAAATATTAATTGCAGGGATATTTTGAAAAAATCTAAAATACTAAGCGTCAACATAAACACTTTTATGAAATTTTAAAATATTTGTAACGCCTCGAAAATTGGGCAAAGTATATCTATTTATGTTACAAAACCCACCTGATAGACAAACACATATATATAGCTAACTATTTCATACATCCATTTCCATTAAATCCCAAATGCCAAATACATGCTATTCACATCTCAATGCCCCAGTTCCAATCCCAAGCATACATTTTACAACAAGTATGAAATAGAAGCCAAACTGATAATAAGTGCCCTACAGGCTTACAAATTTATCCAAGAATATTCTTGGTTACGCAAAATGGAGTTTCAACTCAATGCAGATATAGCCCTGGGTTTACATTCAACAAATAACAATAAAACAAAAATGAAGCCTCAGCTCCGAGTCCTCCTAAGTCAATGCCTTGGCGGAGGCATAGCACCTGTACTTGAAATGGTTTCCCTTATAGGGTGAGCCACAGCCCAATAGAGATATACTACACAATATATGAACCATGACAAGACTAAAGAGGAGTATGCTCATGCTATGCTCATGATAAAATAATTTCTTTCTCTTTTTATAAAGCATGCAATGTTGAGATGCAACAACAGATATAAAACATTTCCATTTTAAATCATATTTGTTACATAAATACAGGCTCTGTGAATCTTTAGGTAAGTGTCTGCAAGTAGGCCCTAATGCACTACCACTGTCATTTTTACCAGTAAACTGGAAGGCTCGACACCTAACCGCGTGGTTCCACACCCTCTACCTAAATTCACCAAGTATTCATCTTTTCACAAACGGATACATTTTCAAACATTTCTAAAAAACATATACATTTCCAATGAAATGAATGTAATGCAATGTTCAATGCAACAAATGAGGAATGTGGTTCAATTTACATAAGTCTCATGCATTACTACAACAATCATGGCTATCCTCTACCGATAGCTCAAAACAGTTATTTCTAAACAGATGTTTAAACAATTAAATTCTAAAAATTCCAATAAGTACATTCTATTCTACATCTCATCAAATATGAACAACTACACTAGTTTTCATATCACAATCACGTCAGGTAACCTCTCAAGATCCATTTCTAACCGTGTCGGTTTTATTCCAACAGATACATTAAGTAGAATAATACCGTTAATGCCCAAGAAAACTTCATTTTCTTTCCAAACTCATTCTCCAAGCATTATTCAACTATGGCATCCTATTTTGATCAAAAGCCCCAAAAGTTAAACATAATTTTTTTATTTTCTTTAAAAATGCTCTTTTGGTCGCAAACCCTGTAAAAATTTCAAACCGATCGAATCAAAGTCCGTTTTTGTTCAAATTTAAAACATAACTCTTTCATAACCTTACAAACATATTCCAAGTTTACAATTTCGCAATTTGGGTATCAACTCTTTATTTTTCTCAAAATTCCTCTTTTAAGCAAATAAATCATAAATTTTTTAAAAATTCGAATTAAATTATATACAATTCTAAGCTCTATATAATCAAGTAAAAGTGCATAAAGAAGTGTAGAAAAAATCCTTACCTCAAAAGCTAGAAGAGGAAACAAGCAAAAATCTCAATTTTCGACTTTGTTGGATTTTGATCTCCACCAGTCAAAACATTGCTCTTTGATCTCAAGAACATGAGTCTAAAATCTAATAGATTTTGGTGGATCATAGATTCTGCGATGAATGTTAAGAAAAAAAAAATTTGAGAGAGGCAGAGAGCATGTAACGCCCTAAAAAATAAACCCATAATAAATAATATAAACATGCATCATTATATTAGAACAATAATATATGTCCATCCATCAGAGTATTATGAAATAAAACATCAGAAAATGCCCTACAGGCTTACATCTTGCCAAGCCAACACTTGGACACAATTCACTGAGTTCTAACTCAAAAAAAAAAGATAAAGCCCTAGGCTTGAAAGATTACATTGTTCAAACAAAACAAATAAAAATAAAACAAGTCTTCCAATTCAATTCCTCACAAGCTAAGTCCTTGGAGGGAGTGAACCACCTGAACCTGAAAAATGAAGTTCCCATATAGGGTGAGCCACAGCCCAGTAGAAAAATACTAAACCAAGCATAAGAATTAACTAAAGCATTAGTATTCGATACATGGTTAACACAAGATAAAAATTCTCAATTTTAAGACACGAATGCCTACATTGCCTATGACACATGGTCTATGACACAATTCACTTTCCATTTATACCGACATGACTCAGAACCTGGCCAGACAACTTAACAAGGGTAACAAATCAGGTTAAATCGTCTTACAACATAATAAAAACACAAGCTGGTGTTACATCAATCACAATCAACTTCACTTCCATACTTCCCAACTGATACACATGGTGGTGATGTATCACATCAACAACAAATAGAAATAATTCTATTATCAATAAGCACACACATAAGTGATGCTACTGGAGTCCATCCCCGATCTCCTCCCTACAAATTCGGTTTAGAGGTCCATCCCCTATCTTCCCCTAAACCGTGGAGTTCATCCCCTATCTCCTCCAAAACCAAATGCATATGCAACATAAATAATACTTGCTATATACAACACATAATTAATACAAGTAATGTTCTCAGATAATTCAACAACATAAATGACTAAATTCCAGTTATACCTATGCCACATGCAAGATCTACAACAATCACTGGCTATCCTCCACCGATAGCCCAAAACAATTATTTCTACGCAAGAAATAAATATCACAACATATATAATATCAATTTCACAGATGAGTAATTAAATATCCAACTACATCAATTAATCTCAAATTTCCCAAATCTCATGAATTTCTCCAATACACAATTCCCCTTTCAACTAATTACATGAATTAATCTACGACATACCCTAGGGTTTCTCCCCAAATTTACCAAACCACCCCCACATACCAAGACACCAACACTTAGGATTAAAACGTATACGTGGAGTAGGAAATCCCTACCTTAATGCGAAGAACCCAAAAGAAGAAGACAAGGAGGATGCTCGAAACTCCAAAATGCTCCAAATCAACAACTGCTCCGGTTAAATGAAAGCCCTCACTCTCCTCTATCTTATTAATGAAGGAACAAGGGTAGATTCACACTCTAAATAGATCAATCCTAAGAGAGAAGATGAGTTGGGAGAGAGAAAACTCGTAACTTAGGGTTTTATAAACTGAAAGGGGCTGAAAAACTGTTTTAAAACACGCTGCTGTGTATTTAAACTCGAGCAGTCCGCCGAAAGACAATACACCGCCGGCGTAAAGAACAAAATAAGGTCCGCTCGAGCGCAATGATAACCGCTCGAGCGTAGATCTCTCACCTGCAGAAGTTTTGCAGGGACCAAAAATTGTTGGAAGAGTGTAAACCCCGCTCGAGCGCAGAGACGTCCGCTCGAGCGGAAAGGCTAAAATACTGGGCAATCAACAGCTAGACCAAGGCTCAACCCAATTGTTCGAAACACGCTTAACACATCCTAAAACTCGACCAAATAGAATTAAAGGATGACAACAACAACAATATGACAACGGAATCCACGGAACATAAGTCCGGATATAATAATCAAATGGGAAACGACCGGGGTCGCTATAACCTCCCCCCCTTAAAAGAATTTCGTCCCCGAAATTAAGTATAAGTTGTAAAAACAGGTTTCTCTCAATTCCCACTGATATTATAAACAATAAACAACACTTGACCCTATACCGGTCACTTCATCTCTTATCAAGAAGCATCTCATAATATATATAAACCACATATATTTCAACCTGCATCAATGTTATGCATTATTCCTTTCAATGTTAACAAATTCCATATCATATTCAATCTCATGATATAAACAACACATTCAATATATATAACTGTTATATTCCACTTCCATAAAAAGGCAAATTCAAAATGTTAACATTAAATTCAAAACATTCTCAATGTTTTCCAACTTAAGACATATATAAAATTCTCAAGTTCAACAACATTACAAAAATCTATATATAAGATTTCTAATCACTAAACATGTCCGGATATTTCTCACGGACTTCCAACTCACGTTCCCAAGTGGCTTCCTCCACTCCGTGATGTTTCCACAAAACTTTCACCAAAGGAATGGTTTTGCCACGCAAAACTTGATCCCGCCTATCCAAAACCCGAACCGGTCTCTCCTCATATGAGACATCCTCATCAATAACTAAATCAGTCCAATCCAATACATGTGACGGATCCGCTCATACTCAAGCATACTCACATGAAACACGTCATGAACTCCGGATAAGCTGCGGTGGCAAAGCTAAGCGATAATGACCTCGCCAATCCTCTCAAGGATCTCAAAAGGCCCAATGAACCGAGGGGACAGCTTCCCGCTCTTCCCAAACCTCATCAAACCTCGTTTAGGTGATATCTTCAGAAAGACATGATCACCTACCTTAAACACCAAAGGTCTCTCCTCCTACGGCAAGATAAGATTTCGACGACTCAGGTCAGAACCACCTCTTACGGATAAGCTCAACTTTCTCCGTTGTTTCCCTCACCAACTCCGGACCCAACAAAGGTGCATCACCCACTTCGGCCCAACAAACTGGAGATCTACACGGTCGGCCATACAAGGCCTCAAACGGTGCCATATCGATACTAGACTAAAAGCTATTGTTGTAGGCAAACTCCACTAATGGCAAGTGCCTCTCCCACGACCCACTAAAGTCGAGAACACAACCCCGAAGCATATCCTCAAGGATCTGAATAGTACGCTCGGACTGCCCGTCAGTCTGAGGATGATAAGCCGTACTAAGAGTCAACTTAGTGCCTAAAGCACTCTGCAAACTCTGCCACAACCTGGCAGTAAAACGAGGATCTCTATCTGAGACAATCGTCACTGGGACCCCGTGCAACCTCACTATGTCCCGAACATACAACTCAGCAAGATGATCTACTGAATCTCTAACGCGCATAGGAATGAAGTGCGCTGACTTCGTCAACCGGTCTACCACTACCCAAATGGCATCACTACCCCGCTGAGTCCTCGGAAGACCCACAACGAAGTCCATAGTGACATGCTCCCACTTCCACTCGGCAATAGGCAAGGGTTGCAACAAACCCCGGCCTCGATGTTCGGCCTTCACTTGTCGACAAGTAAAGCACCTAGATACCAAACCTGCCACATCTCACTTCATTCCCCGCCACCAGAACTGGAGACTCCAATCCTGATTCATCCTTGTACCACCCGGATGCCCCGCAAGGCGCGAATGATGAAACTCTCGGAGTACCTCCTCTCGGCAAGACTCCGGTACAAACAGACGGTCTCGGTATCTCACACTCAGGTCGGGATACACCATCAAACCCTTCTCAACCTTCCCAATGGAAATCTTTTCTCGGAGAGATTCTACCTCAAGATCACCCTCCGAGCCTCTAACACTCGAGTCACAAGTGTAGGTCGTGCAACAGTAAAAACAAGGTCAAGACCTCAACGGATTCGCCCAGATGCAAATCAAACTCCCCAATTGTACCCAACATCTCCCACTCCCGGATGGCTATACTAGCTAAGTTACCAACAGATTTCCTGCTAAGGGCATCGGCCACAACATTGGCTTTCCCCGGATGATAGTGCAACTCGAAGTCATAATCCTCAATGAACTCCATCCACCTCCTCTGCCTCAAATTCAAATCTTTATGTGTGAACAGATATTTCAGACTCTTATGATCCGAGAATACCTCGAACCTCTCACCATAAAGATAATGCCTCCAACTCTTCAAAGCAAATATCACAGCTGCTAATTCTAAATCATGCGTAGGGTAATTCTTCTCGTGAATTTTCAACTGACGTGAACCATAGGCAACCACTTTCCCCTCTTGCATCAACACGCAACCCAGACCCTCTCGTGAGGCATCACAATAGACTGCATAACCCAACCCTCTCTCCGGAATAATCAAGAGCGGAGCGGTGGTCAGTCTAACCTTCAACTCCTGAAACGACTTTTCACAAGTCTCACTCCATACAAATTTGACTCCCTTCCGGGTCAATCTAGTCAATGGTGAAGCTAACCTGGAGAAATCTTTCACAAATCGACGGTAATACCCTGCTAATCCCAGAAAACTACGGATTTCAAACACACTCTTAGGCTGTGCCCAATCTTGTACTGCCTCAGTCTTGGATGTATCAACAGACACCCCTTCCCCAGAAACTACATGGCCTAAGAACTTCACCTCTTCTAGCCAAAACTCACACTTCCCAAACTTAGCATCTGACTTATGGGCTCTAAGTAACTCAAGCACCACTCTCAAGTGTTCCTCGTGCTCCTCCCTCGAAGGTGAATAAATCGAGAATGTCGTCACGAAGGCGACCACAAAAGCGATCCAAGAATTCTGGAAGATCCGGTTCATCAAATCCATAAACATCTTGGGTGCATTGGTGAGCCCAAAGCGGCATCACCAGAAACTCATAGTGGCCATACAGCGTCACGGAATGCCGTCTTGAATATCCTCCTCCGACTCTCAACCGATGATAACGATCTCAAGTCTATCTTAGAGAAACAACGAGAACCCTTCAATGATCGAGCAGATCATCTATACGACGATAGGGTACTTATTCTTAACCGTAACCCGATTCAATTTCGGTAATCTATACACGTCTCAAAGCACCATCTTTCTTCTTAGCAAATAGGGCGGTGCTCCCCACGGCGAAACACTAGGGCGAATGTAGCCCTTATCTAGTAACTCTGGTTGAACCTTCAACTCAACCAACTCGGGTGGGGCAAAAGCGGTAAGTGTCATAGAAATCGGCGTCTTGCGTCACTAAATCAATAGAGAACTCAATCTCTCGATGAGGTGGCAAATTAACAAGATCCTCGGGAAAGACGTCCGAGTACTCACAAACTACCCTTGGTAACACAATCTGGGTCTTATCACACACACTACTCTCAAAGCTAGCAAGTAGACCACTAAGCTCACTCTGCCCTCGCGGATCATACCCCGGTGGCAAAACACTACTAACCCTGTCCCCCAGAAAGTGAAAACGTTCTCCGTTAATAGTACAACAAGTGACCCTCTGACGGTAGCAATCAATAAATGCCCGGTATGACGATAACCAGTCCATACCCAAAATAACATCGAAGCCCTTCATGGGCATAACCACAAAAGAAAAAGGGATTCTATGATCATCGACCTCTATATCACAACCCCTAACTCCTTGTTTCAAAATCAATTCACCCCCAAGAGGTGACACTACACAAATAGGAGATGCTAACTGTGCTAACTCCAACTCCAAAATAGATGCAAATCGTGAGACACAAACGAATGAGATGCACCGTGTCGATCAAAACACTAACAATGAATTGCAAAACAAGAAGGTACCTCTCTACAGATGGAGCCGGTACAAGATCCTCAAGTAACAAAGATACACACGCCCAGATGACCTCGATCAACTGCTCACCCCTCGGAGCACTAGATCTAGGCTGACCTTGATGGGGACGAAGCCCCCCTGGTTGGCCCTCGAGGCTGAATCGACGAGCGGTGACTCTGAGTCTCGCCGAGAAGCACCCGGTGTGCCACTCAACTGTGGGCAAAACCTCTTCATGTGCCCTGGTTGACCACACTGAAAACACGATAGTGGCTGACCCCTACTCTGACTCTGACTCTAAGATCGAGCCGAAGAAGATGCTGCTCTCTGAACTCCTCCCCTCTGAGGACAAACTGGAGACTTGTGGCCCAGCTGACCACACTTGAAACAGGTAATGTCTCCCTGACTGCCTTTCCCAGAACTAACACTCGGCACTGGAAAAGTGGACCTAGAAAAACTACTCTGAGGCTGCTGAAGAGTGAAACCTCTCTGCCTCCTGCCATCGCCCTGACCATCCTGACTCCTCTTGGAGCCTTTCTGCCCTTCCTCCTCTTCCTGCATCATAATCTCAGTGTGGGCTGCGGCATCAACTAATCGCCCAAAATCCCGAATCATAGACCCTACAATTCTCAGCATGAGGCCACGCCTCAACTTCTTCTCAAACTCAATGCAGCGGCGTTCCTCAGTCGCCACTAACTCAGGTGCAAACCTGGACAAACTAGTGAATCTGACCTCAAACTCGGCCCTTGATGGTGATTACGCCTTGGCGGGCTGCTCTCTCAACTTCTCTGAGCAATTTGGAGGCGGTGTACTTTTCCTGAAAAGCATCAACAAAAGCCTTCCAGGTGCCTCCAATACGACCCTTGGTGAACTTCCACCACTGACCCGCATCCCCCTTCAGCTGGAACGATGCCAAGGTCACCTTCAACCCCTCGTCTTCGATGCTAAGCATCTCAAACGTTTTCGTTGTCTGTTCGAGCCATTCGTCTGCCTTAAGCGGCTCGCTAGGATCACCTACAAACACGTCCGGTTGAGACCGGAAAAACTCCCTCTTCAGAAAAGAAGGCCCTGCATCTGCAGCAACCATTTGGAACTACAGGTGGATTCGCACCCTCGTAATGTCCTTGGCGCTGAAATGCCCCTGCTATCTCTTGGGCCAAAGTGCCCATAAATTGCTGTCCTACTGGCTCGGCCACATTGGCCTGGCCAACACCCTCCTGAACTGCCGGAATTTCCTCCGGTATAGGCACTTCCTGCCTAGCCTGCCTACCGCGCCTACCGCGACCTCGTCCTCGTCCTGACATCCTATTAAAGGAAACAAAGACGTTAGCACCTTATTAAATGTGCGGCTAAACACTCCGTCCTAATGCATTGGACAACAATAAATCACACCACGTAAGCACATAATCACACAAACACCTCTGAATTTCATTCTGGATAATGATAGTCCCAAAGGGTTACTATAGTTCCGATTGGAAGCAGCATTGATCAAGTGCCTTTCCAACAAGACTACTAGAAACTCATGGATCCAATCAATATCCAGAAACTACATTCCATACCCACATAGTCACATAAACATGTTATCATATAATCATGTAATTATTACACTAAGTCTCTATCAAGCGAGACGAACCCATTGTGATACTAATCACTTCCCACGTACCCAAAGTATTCAAACCCGGTACGCTCTGATACCAAGTTGTAACGCCCTAAAAAATAAACCCATAATAAATAATATAAACATGCATCATTATATTAGAACAATAATATATGTCCATCCATCAGAGTATTATGAAATAAAACATCAGAAAATGCCCTACAGGCTTACATCTTGCCAAGCCAACACTTGGACACAATTCACTGAGTTCTAACTCAAAAACAGATAAAGCCCTAGGCTTGAGAGATTACATTGTTCAAACAAAACAAATAAAAATAAAACAAGTCTTCCAATTCAATTCCTCTCAAGATAAGTCCTTGGAGGGAGTGAACCACACAATTTGAAAAATGAAGTTCCCATATAGGGTGAGCCATGACCCGATGAAAAATACTAAACCAAGCATAAGAATTAACTAAAGCATTAGTATTCGATACATGGTTAACACAAGATAAAAATTCTCAATTTTAAGACACGAATGCCTACATTGCCTATGACACATGGTCTATGACACAATTCACTTTCCATTTATACCGACATGACTCAGAACCTGGCCAGACAACTTAACAAGGGTAACAAATCAGGTTAAATCGTCTTACAACATAATAAAAACACAAGCTGGTGTTACATCAATCACAATCAACTTCACTTCCATACTTCCCAACTGATACACATGGTGGTGATGTATCACATCAACAACAAATAGAAATAATTCTATTATCAATAAGCACACACATAAGTGATGCTACTGGAGTCCATCCCCGATCTCCTCCCTACAAATTCGGTTTAGAGGTCCATCCCCTATCTTCCCCTAAACCGTGGAGTTCATCCCCTATCTCCTCCAAAACCAAATGCATATGCAACATAAATAATACTTGCTATATACAACACATAATTAATACAAGTAATGTTCTGTATTAATTTAACAGTCAACATAAATGACTAAATTCCAGTTATACCTATGCCACATGCAAGATCTACAACAATCACTGGCTATCCTCCACCGATAGCCCAAAACAATTATTTCTACGCAAGAAATAAATATCACAACATATATAATATCAATTTCACAGATGAGTAATTAAATATCCAACTACATCAATTAATCTCAAATTTCCCAAATCTCATGAATTTCTCCAATACACAATTCCCCTTTCAACTAATTACATGAATTAATCTACGACATACCCTAGGGTTTCTCCCCAAATTTACCAAACCACCCCCACATACCAAGACACCAACACTTAGGATTAAAAGCATTATCGTGGAGTAGGAAATCCCTACCTTAATGCGAAGAACCCAAAAGAAGAAGACAAGGAGGATGCTCGAAACTCCAAAATGCTCCAAATCAACAAGCTGCTCCGGTTAAATGAAAGCCCTCACTCTCCTCTATCTTATTTGTGAAGGAACAAGGGTAGATTCACACTCTAAATAGATCAATCCTAAGAGAGAAGATGAGTTGGGAGAGAGAAAACTCGTAACTTAGGGTTTTATAAACTGAAAGAAATTTGAAAAAGCTTTTAAAACACGCTGTGTATTTAAACTCGGCAGTCCGCCGGCGCACAATACACCGCCGGCGTAAGAAAGAACAAAATAAGGTCCGCTCGAGCGCAATGATAACCGCTCGAGCGTAGATCTCTCACCTGCAGAAGTTTTGCAGGGACCAAAAATTGCTGGAAGAGTGTAAGCCCCGCCGGCCTTGAGGACGTCGCTCGAGCGGAAAGGCTAAAATACTGGGCAATCAACAGCTAGACCAAGGCTCAACCCAGTTGTTCGAAACACGCTTAACACATCCTAAAACTCGACCAAATAGAATTAAAGGATGACAACAACAACAATATGACAACGGAATCCACGGAACATAAGTCCGGATATAATAATCAAATGGGAAACGACCGGGGTCGCTATAGAGCAAGAGAAAGCCGAAGGAGAGGAGAGAGGGTAGGGAGTCTGTTGCTTCAAATCAAACGAAGAAAAGAAATGGACATGAGGGATAAAGGAGTAGCCCCACGTGGGCTCCTCTCATCATTAACATTATAATAATTAATTTTTTTTTTAAAATATCTATACACACACATCTATATATATTAATTAGGATTGTTGAATTTGTAAAATTTTTAAAGTCATATAATTATTTCCTCACCACAAAATATATTTTATTTGATGGACACCATTAATATTTGTAATTCTCTCAAGATTATAAAATAAATAATAGTAATAATAACAACAATAATACATGGTTACAAACGAGTCATGATTCAATTAATTGGGTTCAAAATGAATGGAGTTTAATAATCTAAAATAAATCTCCAACTAAGATTAAAATGTAAATAAATTTTAAAAAACTTAAGGAGGTCCCTACCATTCACATAATTAAACATGAACCAAAATGATTAAATATGGGTTAATCAAATAAGTCCCACAAATTAAATTTATATCTCATTTAATACTCAAGACCCAAGAATAATTAAAATTCAAAAAAAAAAATTACCATAATAATATTTCAATTTAATTCAACTCGTTACAATACGAGACCTCAACATAAACATCAACTATAAAGACATTTTAAGAAAATTCAAAGCATGAGACATCTAATACCAACTATAAAGGCATTTTAAGAAAACTAAAAACATAAAACGTCAACAGCATTAGAGTTTTCAAAATAAATAGATTTTGAGAAATGAGTATGTGAAAATGTAATTTATTTTATGAAAAAATGGTATAAATAAAGGCAAATTTTATGGTATAACCTTTTTTAGGGTGTATACTATATACACCTTTAGTTATAATTTTTGTGTTCTTCATAATGATTTATTGTGTTAATAATGACATATTGTAGTCTTAATTATGATATTATTTTAATTATAATTTAAAAATTATTTGATTATACTTTATGTGATGTTTGATTATAATCTCCTCACTCGAAATGGATAGGGATAAATTACACTGACACCTTCTCTATTTATTTGAAGAGTTGTGATTGGGAGCTCGAATCCGAGCTCCCTTGAATGCCCCGAATCCCTCTTTTCTTTTTTTTCACTGGAAGAAGCGAAGAAGGGAGGGGAGGAGGAGGAGGAGGGAGGGGCCTAAAAATGGAGGAAGGAGGAGGAGGGAGGAGGAGGAGGAGGGACGGCGAAGCTCTGACGGCAAGGCGAGGCTCTGACGACCTCCTCTTCCTCTTCCCTCTCTTCTCTCTCTCCCTCTTCTCCCTCTTCTCCCTCTCCCTCTGCGTCAACAATGGCCGAAAAAAAGAAAAAAAAAATTCAAAATCACTGAAACGACGTCGTTTCAGTGATTCGAGGGATTCGGGGAAAAGTTTTTCGAGGTGCAAAACATTTTCCTTATTTGAAATCACACTGACGTCTCCACCTTTAGGAATTTGTGTAACAATAAGGTCAATCCGTTGGTCAGACGTCTATTGATCAAACAGAATATGATGACATCATCTATTGAAGGCCATAAAATGTCAAATTTATCCTCAAATGAAATGCATTTGCATTTCATGTCATTTATATGTTGTCTAATTCCTGTGTTCCGCATCTCGTCTAATTCAAGGTGACTGTGTTCCTCACCTGTCTTATCTAATTCGTTGATCCTCTAATACTTAAAAAGAAAAGAAAAGAAAAAGGAATTAAAAAAGGGTAACAACCCAAGTTTTCCAGCTTAAAACAGAAAACTTCAAGCCAATATTTTCCTATTATAAGAATTATTTAGGAGAAAATTGAGTCCACAAAAAAATTAAAAAAAAAAAAAAATTAATTGCCTCTTTGTGCCTCTTGCTTTCATTCTAAGATTAAAAAAAAATTTAAAAAACTAGCCATACTGGTGATGAACATGTTTACACAACCTGAGAAAGGGCATAATAGTCAATTCAACATATTGGTTTGGCTATTGGGACTAAAAAATTTTAATTGCCTTTTTGTGCCTCTTGCTTTCATTTTAAGATTTAAAATAAAAAATTAAAAAAACCATGTTGATGATGAGCATGTTTACACAACCTGAGAAAGGGCATAATAGTCAATTCAACATTTACGCTTGATTTGGCTATCCAATTGGGAATAAAAAAGTACAAAAGACAAAGTAGGCTAAATAAACTAATAAAATAAACAGTCCCGTTACAAAGTCCGATTTCCCCACCGCTCGACTGCCCCGAATTTTCAAAACGACGCCGTTTTGATTTTTTTTTTTTCTTTTCTTCTTCATCCTCCTGCCTTCTTCCTTCCCTTCCCTTCTTCCTTCCGTTTTGAACTTTCAATTGAAAGAGTTATTGAATCAAAATCAAAATAAAAAAAAAAAAATCAACAAACCCAGTAAAAAAATTCAACAAACCCAGCAAATCCACCAACAAACCCACATGAAAATCAAAATCAACAACTCAAAAAAATCCACAGCAGTAGAGGAAGAAAGAAGAAGAACAGAGGAAGAAGCCGCGTCTCTCCGTCGCCATCACCGTTTACACAGCCCGTCGTTCTTCTCCCTTCTTTGTTGCCATCATTGTTGTTCTCCTCCCTCCTCTCTTCCTCCATCTTCTCTCTCTCTCTCTCTCCTTTCTCTCTATCACCTCTCGCCTCTGTTTCTCTCTCTCGCCTTTGTGTTGAAAAGGAAGAAGAAGAAAAGAAAGAAAGAAAAGGAAGAAAAAGAAAAAAAAAATGAAACCCAAAACGACGTCGTTTTGGGTTTCGAGCCAAATTTGAGCCGTTGATTTCGGGCCCTCAAACAATTTTCTAAAACAAAATATTACATTCAAACAACAATCATTTTATATTTTCCCTCACAAAAGTTTAAAAAGCCACAAAATTTTTGTCAAATGAACTTTTTAATCCCAAGCTAAAAAAGTTCCCAACTACATACAAAAGGCCAACAAAAAAAGTGTTATCAAACGACAACTTAATTAAATAGTTCCCAATGAATTGAAACGGCGTTATCTGACACAGTATGTCAGTGTAATTTCAAGAAATAAAGAGGGTGTTAGTGTGATTTCAGAAGAACAAAGAGGGTGTTAGTGAATTTTTTGTTTTTAGGTACAAAAAATAGATGTATAGATAGGTTACTTCATACATCCGTGAAAAAGCATTGCCCTTTAATGCCTGCAAACATTTGTCGAAACCAACATCGTATCTATGTCGGGCCCGAAACTAAGGTTCCAACTGTTGGAAATGGTTGGAAAAATTCTGGGTTAACCAGATTTTTTTCCTAACTTTGGTCTAATTTTCGTAGGTCTAAGTGGTAACGCGTTCTATGCCACGTTGTGATTCACATGGTATATTTGGTTGCTCAAAACCATTATTGAGTGAATGGGAAATTGAAGCTAAAGTGTGCTCCATGGAAATGGAGTTTTGGTGAAAATTCCTTAAGGTTGGAAAATGGCTTGTCCCACATTGATTTGCTAGGAAGGTTTGAATGGGTTTATAAGGCATGGCATTGGAACTTGGGGTGTGCCCCAAGGGGTACCCAAGTTTTGTAGAGAGGGTGGTTATGGACAAAATGGGCTAGACCCATTGGACCCAAAAATCACCATGCACGCAAGCTGGGCTTAAGCGCAGGTGCATTGTGTGAAGTTGGGTTTGGCTTGTTTGGCCCAATACTAATCTTTTTGGGCCAAAAATATTTGAATTTAAAATTTATTTTTTGAAATAAAATTTGTCCAAAAATTCATTCCGATTTTCTGTCTAGATTTAAATTTTAAATTCAAATTGTTGCACCTCTTCACAGACAAACCCGAATCTGTCCAGATTCAAACCCAAAACCGAATTTGTTTTGTTCAAATTCAAATCCACCCGAATTTCAAACCAAACAGTGTCTTAAACATATTTGTATCTGTTTAATTCAAATTGAACAGGTACAGTACCTGTTTAATTCAAAATGGAAAGCCACCAATCCGTCTATAAATAGACTAGCCCTCATTTGTTATCAGATTCACTAATTTTCATCCATAAAATTATGTATTCATACTCTTCATTTTGCTGCATTATTTTTTTGTCAGAGAGAGTATAAAACACTTAGTGTGTTCGTTGTACAAATATATTGTAGTGCTGCATATATTTGTTGTTGATCATTTCATCTTGGGAGATAGACGTCCATATTCTGAAAGCACCGAGGAGATGACGAATCTGTCTTAAGGACACAGTGTCAAATACTGGACTTGATCAGATTATTATTCGAAAAAATTAATCAAGTAAGTTGTTTAATTTATTATTCTGTTTTATTTGTTTATTAAATCAGATTTTAATTTTGTTTTTGTAACAGAATAAAATCTGTTTTTATTTATTTAATTCTATTTTTAGTTTGATTTTTGTAATCAAACATTTTTCTCTCTTTTCCTTTATTTCTTTTGTTTTATGTTTGTTGTTAAGTACATAAACAGAATTAATCTATTTAAATACAGTGAAGATTATCCAACAATCTTAAGACAGAATTATTTTTGGTATCTTCATTGTATTTAATTTTCTGTGATTTCATAAAGACATATTCTGGTTGGAAAAAAAAAAGTAGTTTATGCTATTTGACAGATAGTAGTAATATACTGTCTCTTTTCTTTGACAACTAGTAGTAATATACTGGTGTCATTAACAATTGCAGAATATTAATTTATGTTACAGAAAATTATTGTGGTATTTCATTTTTCTAGTTTTAGTAACAAGGAAAATAAAATTATTTTGTGTAATAATTTATTTTCTAGTTTTAGTAACTAGAAAATTAATTTGTGTTTTAATTTTTTTTTGATTTTTGTAATTAGAGATTATGGCTACTGCAACTGAAACTGCAACTGGAAGTGGTACTCTGATTGTTACACCAACACCGGTCCCTATCCAGAACCATATTCAAGTACTAATCAATCATGGAGAAAAATCAGAAAAATTTAACGGTACTGAGTTTAAGAGATGGCAGCAGAAGATGTTGTTCTATCTTATAACTCTTAATTTGGCCCGGCTTCTCCATGAAGAGGCTCCAGCACTTAAAGAGGGTGAAAGTGATCAGCAAGTTGTTGCCACTGTAGATGCTTGGAAACATTCAGATTTTTTGTGCAGAAACTACATCCTCAATGGCCTTGACAACATGCTGTATAATGTTTACAATCCTCTGAAGTCAGCAAAAGAATTATGGGATTCTTTGGAGAAGAAATACAAGACAGAGGATGCCGACACGAAGAAATTTGTTGTCGGTAAATTTCTGGACTTTGTTATGGTAGACTCCCAAACGGTAATATCTCAAGTTCAAAGTTTTCAATTAATTTTACAAGATATTCATTATGAGGGTATGTCTTTGAGCGAGTCTTTCCAAGTTGCTGCTTTAGTGAAAGAGTTACCACTGGCTTGGAAAGATTTCAAAAATTATTTAAAACATAAACGCAAAGAGATGACCATGGATGAACTTATTGTAAGACTGGGAATTGAGAAAGATAACCGCAAGGCTGAAAAGAGGAATGAGAAAAATCCCATTGAGTTCAAGGTTAATGTGGTTGAACAAGTTCATAAACCACATAACAAAAAGAGGAAGTTTATTGGAGATGGTCCTAAACAAGGCGACAACAATGGCAATAAGAAGTTCAAAGGAAAATGCTATAACTGTGGCAAGACTGGACATCGAGCTTCTGACTACTGCCGCCCTAAGAAGGATCATAGAAGTACAAGCAAGAAGATTACCAATCAGGCCAATGTAACTGAACTAGATTACATCTCTGACGGGGTGAATGACATCAACCTCTTTGTTGTGGTGTCTGAGGCTAACTTGGTTGGAAATCCCAAAGAGTGGTGGGTTGACACTGGAGCAACTCGTCACATATGTGCAGACAAGAAGATGTTCACTACCTACAATGACGCTGCAAATGGTGAACAACTTTTCATGGAAAATTCTTCTACTTCTACTGTGGTTGGACAAGGAAAGGTGATCTTAAAGATGACATCAGGGAAAGAACTAACCCTCAACAACGTACTACATGTACCTGACATCCAGAAGAATTTAGTTTCTGATTCTTTGTTCAGTAAAAATGGTTTTAGTCTTGTCTTTGAGTCTGATAAATTTGTATTAACAAAGAGTGGTATGTATGTTAGTAAGGGATATATGAGTGATGGTCTCTTCAAACTAAATGTAATGATAGTTGTACCAAAAGTTGCTATGAATAAAAATAGCACATCTTTTGCTTATATTCTTGAGTCGAATTTATGGCATGGTAGATTAGGACATGTAAATTTTGATGCTTTACGTAGATTAATTGGTTTGGATTATATACCAAAGTTTGAAATTAATCTTAATCATAAATGTGAAGTTTGTGTAGAAGCGAAACTAACTAAGGCTCCATTTAAATTGGTTGAAAGGAAAACCAACCTCTAGAATTAATTCATACTGATGTATATGATCTAAAATTTGTTCAAACTAGAGGGGGAAAAAGTATTTCATAACATTTATCGATGATTGCACAAGATATTGCTATGTTTATTTACTTAGAAGTAAAGATGAAGTCTTAAAAATATTTAAACTCTACAAAACAGATGTTGAAAATCAACTTGGTAAAACCATTAAAATGGTTAGAAGTGATAGGGGTGGTGAATATGATGCACCGTTAAATGAATTTTGTGCACAACATGGCATTATTCACTAAACTACAGCACCCTATTCTCCTCAGCAAAATGGAATTGCTGAAAGAAAGAATAAAACCTTAAAAGAAATGATGAATGCCACGTTACTAAGTTCAGGCTTACCACAGAACTTGTGAGGGGAAGCAATATTGTCTGCTAATTATGTTCTTAACAAAATACCCCACAAGAAAACCAACAGCACTCCTTATGAATTGTGGAAAGGTCGACTGCCTTCCTACAAATACTTAAAAGTGTGGGGGGTGTTTGGCTAAAGTTGAAGTTCCTGTTCCTAAAAAAACTAAGATTGGACCAAAAACAGTAGATTGTGTGTTTATTGGTTATGCTCAGAATAATAGTGCATATCGGTTTCTGACTTATAAATCAAAAATACCTGATATAAATGTGAACATTATTATAGAGTCAAGGAATGCTATGTTTTTTGAACATGTCTTTCCTTACAAGGACGGACAGGAATTAAGTTCACAGAAAAGAACTTATGATTGTACACAAAGTCAAGAGACTAATGACAATCAAACACAAGAGGCTAGTAATGGTTTCGACCAACAAGATTTAACTGATGATGAACCAAGACGAAGTAAGAGAGCGAGAACATCAAAATCTTTTGGTCCAGATTTTCTGACATACCTATTAGAAAATGAACCTCAAAGCTTTAAGGCAACAATGACAAGTCCTGAAGCACCTTTGTGGAAAGAGGCTGTTAATAATGAAATTGAATCCATTATGCAAAATCATACTTGGGAATTGGTAGATCTTCCACCAGGTCCTAAACCTCTTGGATATAAATGGTCATTCAAGAGAAAAATGAAAGCAGATGGTTCAATTGACAAGTATAAAGCAAGACTTGTAGTTAAAGGTTACAGACAAAAGGAAGGTCTGGATTATTTTGACACATATTCTCTTATGACAAGAATAATATCCATTCACATGTTTATTACTATAGCAGCGTTGTTTAATTTAGAAATACATTAAATGGATGTTAAGACAGCTTTCTTAAACGGTGATCTAAATGAAGAGATCTATATGGAGTAACCCGAAGGGTTTGTAGTATCAGGGCAAGAAAAGAAAGTTTGTTGGCTTGTAAAATCCCTTTATGGATTAAAACAAGCACCTAAGCAATGGCATGAAAATTTTGATCATGCAATGCTTATTAATGGGTTTACGATAAATGAATGTGACAAATACGTCTATGTTAAAAATATTGACCAAGGATATGTCATAGTTTGTCTATATGTGAATGACATGCTTATCATTGGAAGCAGTCAAAACATGATCAAATCAACTAAGCAAATGCTTAACAAAAGATTTGTTATGAAAGATATGGGGGTCGCAGATGTGATGCCCCGAATCTACACTATGGGTTGTAGTCAAGGGAGAGTCACTAATGAGTCCTATGGTCAATAACCAAGTAAGATCCCAGATCGCCGGAGGAGTCAAATTAGCCTCCCTTCTAAGTCCGGCTTTCTTAAGTAGCGTACTACCCTTTGACAAATCTTAACAGGTATTGACACAAGGTCTCATAAGCAATGATAAGGTGTATACATATAAGTATTAGAACATAAGTACATAACAACCACGAATATCCTTAATTTCAAAGCTTGTTCCATTACATTACATCCCCAAAAGAAATTTAAATCTTCATATGAGTCTTACAAAATATCAAAAGGAATTTCAAACTTTCCTAAGATAGCCAAAAGTCTTCGAAGGTTTCAGGCTCGTCCTCTCTAGTCATAAGCTTCTCTTCGGCACCTGGCATGATACGCCGTGAGCTTTGAATGCCTAGTAAACACACACACACCCCGTCCCTTTTTCTCCAGTCTAATACACAATCACAAATATAACATCAAGTAGTAAAGCATGATACTTAACTAAATAAATAAAGGGTTACAAGTTAGATGTTAGTAAACTAAAAATTCCCCAAAGAGACTTCATCCTCCCAACCACAAGAATCGGACGCGGATTATTCGGTATGCCCCTTCTTTTACTGCTTTGTTGCAGACCTTACCTCGGATGCCTACCAACAGTTATGTACCGCGTAGCGCCAACCGCAGGGCCTCAAAAGAGACAGTAATAAGCGACCTTGCCCAAATCCCTCCTCACACCAAACCACCTAGGGTCCGAATACAACCGCTCCATTCACGGGTTCCGAAAACCACTTGCGCAAGACTTTAACTTCCAAATAGGGAACGCATCCCAACAATCCATACATCACATATTATCATCTTTTCATTACTCAAGTGATCGAAAACCAAATACCATCCCAATTACGTTTTCCATGGAGTTAAACATTTTAAATCAAGGTTAGACCAACTTAACAAGATAATAATATCCACATAAGCATACATCATTAAAATGAAGAAGATAAAGAACATAACCATAACACATAAAATATCATGCCAAGGTATGATCATAAGCTAATAAGCATTTCCATGAACACAAGAACATAAAACACCTATGCGCAACAGAATTTCAAAATTCAATATCACATAAGGATTAGAATGAAAGGACTATTTTAGATTTTTCATCGGACTCGGCCTTCCTATGGTTTGTAGAGAATTTAATCTAGTTTCCAGAACATGTTTTAGAAATGGGATAGCTTTTCTAGATTTTATGTTATTTAGAAAACACTCCAGCGCTGTCCAGATTCATCGACCGTTACGAAAATTTGATTTTCTTGCAAACCGCTCACTTTTTTTCAATGAAATAAATTTTAGTTGAAAGATAACTCCTTAAGGAAGATTTTGACATAAAATAGAGGTTCAGAATAATTTTCTACATTTTTCTAGAAATTTTGAATTTTGGCTGCTAAAACAGATTCTAAGGCACAATACCCAAAACAAGAAGATTTGTGAGAAAAGAGATCCACTACGGGAAAATTTTCATTTCTTTTGTGATGAAAACATGCTAACGAACATATATTAAACTCAGAAAATTTGCTTGAAGGTGTGCTTTTGGAAAGTTTGAGAGATTGGTATGAAAAAGATAGTTTTGTACTGAAATGAGGGAAACTACAAGAGAGGTAGAATCATGGCTCAACCCTTATCATTTTTAACACAAGTAATTCATCAATAACACATCTGAAAACAATGTTTAATACCCTTAAGAACTTGTATTTGAAAAAGGAAAATGAAAGAGAAGGTTGTGTTGTGGCTTACTTGCTAGGCTTTGAACAAGATGGCTCTTATCTTCCTTCCTCTCCCTCTTAAGACTTCTCTCTTGCTCTCTTTTCTCTCCTCTAGGCTGAATGTGTGTGTGAGTGTGTTGTTTGTATTTGCCATGCTAGGGGGTGGTGGTATTTATAGGCAAATTTTGGTGTAAAAAGACATAAAAACCCACTAGTTGGAATTGGATGGAAAAGTTAGGATTTACTTGGAGTCTAATGGAATAGGGAGTGATTAGGGAACTTAATCATGGGATTAGAAAATATCTAGTTGGTCTCTAGTTGAAATGAAACTAGTATTGGGAACAAAACCCTAGATTTAGGGGTACTAGGTGTTAGGGTTTCTAGAATACCATAATTACAATTTCTTGAAAATAGGCCCCTCACAATCTCCTAGGGTGGCCGGCCATGGGGAATGGAGATGGGGCATTTTTTTATTCAATTTAGGTACTAGGGACACATTCCTCAATGTATATATATATATAGATCTCAAATTGATTGATGGTACCTATAGTATAAAAGTACATATACTAGTTTTGGGGTAATTCTTGAATTTAAATAAAGAAGTACGGGCTTGGAATTAAACTCATGTATTGGAATCTTACTTATGTAGATTTAAATTAAATTAGGCTAAGGAACCTAATTCGGCTAGGATATTCCTGTTTTGAAAAAATATAATAAAAAAAAAAGCTAACCGACAAGATTCGAAATAATTCAAGAAACTGAAGGGCTTTAAGGAAATAATTCAAACATTAGGGTTTTTAAAGAAAATACATTTTTTTCAGGGGCTTCACAGCAGATGTTATATTAGGAATGAAAATTACTAAAACATCTGACGGATATGCATTATCTCAATCACATTATATTGAGAAAATTCTCGATAAATTTATCAAGGATGATTTGAATGTAGCTTTGTAGACATCAGTCTTTATTTATCGAAAAATAAAGGTGATGCAGTGTCTCAGTTAATATACTCTCAAATCATTGGAAGCCTAATGTACCTAACGAATTGTACTCGTCCTGATATAGCTTATGCTATCAGTAAATTGAATGTGTACACTAGTAACCCCGGAGAAGACCATTGGAAGGCGATCATTCGTGTTCTTAGATATCTAAGATTAACCCGTGATCATGGTTTGAATTTTACTTGATATCCAACAGTACTTGAAGGTTATTGTGATGCAAATTGGATATCGGATACTAAAGATTCAAAATCCACAAGTGGATATGTCTTTACTCTGGGAGGCGCTGCTATTTCTTGGAAATCCATGAAACAAATATGCATTGCGCGATCCACAATGGAATCCGAGTTCATTGCTTTAGACAAAGTAGGAGAAGAAGCAAAATGGCTTCGTCACTTCTTAGAAACATTCCAATGTGGCCAAAACCTGTGCCAGCTATTTGCATTCATTGTGATAGTCAATCTGTAATAGGCAGAGCACAGAATCATATGTATAACGGTAAGTCACGACATATTCGTTGTCGACATAATACCGTAAGGCAATTGTTGTCAAATGGAATAATCTCAATAGATTATATAAAATCTAAAGAGAATATTGCGGATCCGTTAACAAAAGGTTTGACAAAAGAGCTAGTGTATAGTTCATTGAAGGGGATGGGATTAAAGCCTATTACATAAGAGTCGTCATAATGGTAACCCTACTTATATGACTGGAGATCGCAAGAACTAAGTTCAAAGGGACAACTAAGTTATGTGTGGCTCGCCAGAAATCACCAAGGGATTAAAATTCCTTACCCATTCCTATAGTGAGAGTGATATCTGCAACATGTGTTGTCTGCAGGGGTATAAGGATAAGCATTGCTTTTAATGATTACTTATATCTTGATTTAGGCATAAAATCAAGACGAGTATAAGGAGATACTCACAATAAGAATCACCTATATGAGTGTCGAATTGGGGCCAGTTCTATGAGAATGAAAGAAGCTAACTTCTCTAGAAACACTCATGAAAACCAAGAGCGTTCAATGCCAAAATGAACACAACAGTGAGAACCACGATGTGTTAGAAGATATTTTGTGTGAAATCTATTGTCTTGGCTTACACAAACGGATGAACAATTTAAGGCATCGAGTCCATTGGTTAGCTAGTAAGTCCGATAGGTTATCACTAGGGATGGTTTAAGGCCGAAAGCTACCTATCCTGATGCAAAATATTTTCAACTTATACTCTTTCGATAAAGTCTGCATATTGTTGCATTTTCGTTGTCATCAAATTCCATTCATGTGGAGGATTGTTGGAAATGGTTGGAAAAATTCTGGGTTAACCATAATTTTTTCCTAATTTTGGTCTAATTTTTAGGTGGGACCCGAGCATCGATTTTCGCTGGTCTAAGTGGTAACGCGTTCTATGCCACGTTGTGATTCACGTGGTATATTTGGTTGCTCAAAACCATTATCGAGTGAATGGGAAATTGAAGCCAAAGTATGCTCTACGGAAATGGAGTTTTAGTGAAAATTTCTTAAGGTTGGAAAATGGCTTGTTCCATATTGATTTGGTGGGAATGTTTGAATGGGTTTATAAGGCATGGAATTGAAACTTGGGGTGTGCCCCAAGGGGTACCCAAGTTTTGTAGAGAGGGAGGTTATGGACAAAATGGACTAGACCCATTGGACCCAAAAATCACCACGCACGCGGGCTTGGCTGGGCCTGGGCTTGGGCGCGGGTGCATGATGTGAGGTTGGGCTTGTTCGGCCCAATACTAATCTTTTTGGGCCAAAAACATTTGAATTTAAATTTTATTTTTTGAAATAAAATTTGTTCAAAAATTCATTCCGAATTTCTGTCTAGATTTAAATTTTAAATTCAAATTGTTGCACCTCTTCACAGACAAACCCGAATCTGTCCAGATTCAAACCCAAAACCGAATTTGTTTTGTTCAAATTCAAATCCACCCGAATTTCAAACCAAACAGTGCCTTAAACAGATTTGTATCTGTTTAATTCAAATTGAACAAGTGCAGTACCTGTTTAATTCAAAATGGAAAGCCACCAAACCATCTATAAATAGACTAGCCCTCATTTGTTATCAGATTCACTCATTTTCGTCCATAAAATTCTGTATTCATACTCTTCATTTTGCTGCATTATTTTCTTGTCAGAGAGAGTGTAAAACACTTAGTGTGTTCGTTGTACAAATATATTGTAGTGCTGCATATATTTGTTGTTGATCATTTCATCCTGAAAGATAGACGTCCATATTCTGAAAGCACCGAGGAGAGGACGAATCTGTCTTAAGGACACAGTGTCAAACACTGGACTTGATCAGATTATTATTCAAAGAAATTAATCAAATAAGTTGTTTAATTTATTATTTTGTTTTATTTGTTTATTAAATCAAATTTTAATTTTGTTTTTGTAACAAAATAAAATCTGTTTTTATTTATTTAATTCTATTTCTAGTTTGATTTTTGTAATAAAACATTTTTATCTCATTTCCTTTATTTCTTTTGTTTTCTGTTTGTTGTTAAGTACACAAACAGAATTAATCTATTTAAATACAGTGAAGATTGTCCAACACCAACATACTCTGGAGGATTAAGAAATAGGTGTAACCCCAATAATCCGCTATGCGGAAGACTTGAACTTAAGCGTTGAGCGATGTGGACAAACTCCATACCACTAAACCAACATATCATTGGTGGTGTTAGTGAAATTTACCCTTCCCATCGCATATTTCTATACAATATATATAAAGCATGGATAGGAAATGAATAGTAATTTCAGCCTCTAATGAACAGTGCTTTCTGCCACTGCAATGGTAAAAAGCCCATTTTACCCTTCTTTAATCCTTTGTGTTGTAGGGCTTTGGGGGTTAATAATTGAAAATCATGAAAAGAATATGTGGTTGCTAATGCTTCCAGCTGTTGCTCTATTCATCAAATCATGAAAAGAAAATATACTGCTCTCTCTCTCTCTCTCTCTCTCTCTCTCTCTCATTTTTGTATTTTTGGTTTCTTTCTCTCCGCTATCGTGATATGCAAGAAACAAATTGAACCAGATTGAATTTTTCATTTTTTCTTTCTTTTTCGTTGAAAGAGAAAGTGTAGTTGGGTTCAATACCATTGATTTTTCTTCTACAGAGGGTCTTTCAAAGATGGATTTCTCAATTATGATATGGTAAATTTCACGATTTTGTTATTTTTTCTCTTCCTTATTTGTTCTTTTTGTTGTTAAATGTTTGATTTCATTATCGTTATGATTTTGTTGTGTGTTTTGGAGCTAATCCACAGTTTCGAACCATATCTTCAGATTCAATCAAAGAAATTGATTTTTCTTCTACAGAGGGTCTTTGGAAGATGGATTCCTGAGTTTTGATACGATAAATTTCGTTGTTTTGTTACTTTTTCTCTTCCTTGTTCTTTGTATTGTTAAATTTTTTATTTCATTGAATTTTTTTGTTAAAACTGTATAGCCCTAATTTTTCCCCCTTTTTCATATTTTTTTTTTGCAAAAACACAAGTAAAAATTGTTCGGTGAATTGTTTTGGGAATTTTTTTTTGAAAGCAACTCACTTTTAGGAAATATCAAAAAGTTGTTTTTGACATTTTTTTTTGTGCATAAAAATGAAAATGATAGGTGTCTGAAAATATTATCTTTGAAATCCAAGATTAATTCATTCTTTTGCAAATTTATTTTCATTGCTATGGAATTCTTGCATTGTTAACTTTGTTTTGTAGTTAATTGTAGTCCAATAATTAAGTTATAAATTGGATTACTCTATTGGTGGCTTGGTTCTAAACATATAGGCCCTATTGAATTGTTCGGATTGGATTTGGATATAATGGGATATAATATGTTTAGGATATGAGATGGATTACGTATATTGTGGGATTATCTTTATTATATCCAAATTCTTTGGATGGGTGGTTTGGTTAGGAAGAATCAAAACCTCTAGTTTTTGTTTTTATTTTTTATTATAGAGAATTGGTGTGCTCAATAACAATATTAGCTCAACATGCATCTTCTATAAGGACGAAAGTGAATCAGTTTTGGGGCTATGGTCTGAAATTATGAGATGTTGGGGGTTTCAATGGGTCATACCTGGGACTGTTAATGGGTTGTTACACTGGTGGACTGGTTTTAATAATAATAAAAAAAACTTGAATGAATGTGCTCAAAACATAGGAATGAATCTGTATTTCAAAGTATACAACCAAACATAGGAATGAATTGTTTATCTTTTCTTTTTTCTTTCACACTGTGAAAGAAAAATTCTTTGATAAACTTATTGACTTGGAATCGTGTTCATATTCATTGAAATGTCCTAGTTAAAAACACCTAACGTGAAAAACTAATATGAATGTTGTCTATTTAAATTCATTATATTTTTAACTACTTTTTCAAAATATTCATACTTGCAACTTTTGTTTATTTTTTGTCTTGCTTCTAGCAATCATATTAAATATGAAAGGTCATTCATGGCCTTTTACTAGAGACAATAGCAAGCGAAAGACTGCATTTTCTCCATCAACTAATCAATCAACAACTTGTTTTGTTGCCCTTAATCCCGATTGTTCTGAGATTTCCAAGCCATCTATATCGAGTGAACCTATCAATGAATTTGTTCAGTTAAAACAAGAAATTGAGGAGTTCTTTTGATGGTTTAAGAAGGAGGAGATCTATTATAACAAGGCATCAATTGGAACTCTGCAGGCTCTACTTACTAAATACCCAAAGCTAGAGCTACTTATTCAATATAAAAAAAAAAGATCTCAGAAGATATTGCTAAAAAAGATGAAGAATTTATATAGAGATATGATGGTTTTGAATTTGAGTTGTGTTATGATGAAAGTAGTGCTTCATCTTAGTTTTTTGTCTTAGATTTTTATGTTATATAGTTCTTTATATATATGCATGTTCTTCAGCGTACTTGTTGTTAAGATCCAAACATAATTCTGAAATATTTTAAACAGTTATAGTTGTTGGTTTTTGTATTATGCACATGTAAAAAGTTTTACTACTTTTTTGTACGCATTATTTATTTATTTTTTCTACTTTGTATTTATGTTTTTTTTTTTTTCTCTTTTTAATAGTTTACTACTCCAATTGCATTTAAACTTTTTGAAGTTCAGTGTTATCTTTTATTAAGGTGCTCATACATTGTGCTAAGTTTAGTGCATATAAATTTTCCTTCTAGACTTCATATGCTTAATTAAAATAAAATAAAAATTAGATTAACATATTATTAAAATTCCTATTGATTTGCATGTGATATTGTCTCAATTTTGCTATGCTATGTTTTTTTCCAAAAGTTTGAGCTGTGAATTGCTGCTATGCCATGGTTAATGTGCACCAAATTTGCTCAAAAAATATATGAATCTTAACCAAATATTTGTTTCAAGCATGGTTGAATAATTTTTTTTCCCATTATTTCTTTACTTTATATTTAATATTCTTCAAATTATAATATTTATACATAAATAGTATTTCATTATATCATATATATACTGCATTATTACTTTAATACTGTTGGAACAATCTTCTGTGTAAATAAAATAAATAGAAATAAAACCAAACAAATAAATAAATAACGTACCGAATTTATTTATTGAACCGAATTAGAAGAAAATTCAAAGACCAAGTCGAGTGTGTGACACTCTGTTCTTAAAACAGATTCGCCCTGCTACGGTGCTTACGGTTGAGTTGCGTCTATCTCCCAAGATACAATGATCTTCACAAACTTGTAGAAGCACTTCAAACAAATTTGTATGGCGAACCGAACTTGTGTTCTATACTCTCTTTTATTTTTCCTAATACTAGAATGAAAAATAATGCACAAAATAAAATCTGGACAACAAAGATGGGATTTGCAGACTGATTTTTCGGATGATTTGGACTGCAGGAAATGGACTGAATTTATAGGCAAAAATCTGACCCGAACAGGTACCAAATTGAAGTGAAAAGGTGCACATTTAAATTGAACAGGTGCAAGCACTATTCAAACAGATAACTGTTGAATAGTTTATTTGTCCGTTGCTAAGAACAAATTTTCAAACAGTTTGAAAAAAGAACCATTGGTGGAACAGTTTTTAAACTGTTGGAATAAATATTTATTAAACTATTTGAATAGTTTAATCAATAAAGGAAGAGGTACAAACTTAGGAAACCACTTAGGAAACCAAAATTTGAAATTAGATTTAAATTAAATTCCCACAATAATTTTTATTGAAAAAATTCAAATGAATTTTGTCTAAAAAATTAATGTTAGACCCGAAAACGACGTCAACTTTTCATTCACTCATAAATGGTTTTGACGTTTCGTCTTCACCGTGCGACTTGTCACGCAGCAAGGAACACTTCACCTCTTCGGACCCACCCCAACAGATGTTTGGAGCCCACTCAATTTTGGGCTCAAAGTTGGCCAAAAATATGCCTATATTAAACCTTTTTTCCAACAACCCCCCACATGAATGGAATTTGACGGAGAGAAAATGCAACAACGTGATCTAATTACAGAGAGTATAGAAATTGGAAATATTCTGCAAAGGATAGGTAGCTTTTGGCTTTGAACCTTCCCTTATGAGACACTATCGGATTTACTAGCTAACCAGTGAACATGATGTCTTGAACTGTTCAGCCGTTTGTGTAAACCAAGACAATAGAACTCACACAGTATATCCCCAAACACAGTTTAGTTCTCACTAGTGTGTTCATTTTGGTCCTGAACAACCTGGTCTTTCATGAGTGCTCTAAAGAATTGTAGCCCTTTACAAATCTCATAGAACCGGTCTAGTTCACACTCATATAAGTGATTCTTATGAAGAGTATCCTGCCATACTCCACTAGGCATACCTAGATATAAGAATCATTAAAAGTATTACTTAACCTAAAACTCTGCAATCATCACTATTTCATCATAGAAATGGGTAGGAGTTTAACTCCTCAGTGATCCTTCTGAGTCATACACAACTCGGTTGTCCCTTTGAACCTAGATCTTGGGATCTCCAGTCAACTAGGTTGGGTTGCCGTTGTGGTAACTCTTATTTAATAGGCTTTAGTCTCATTTCCCTCAATGAATTCTCAACTAGCTCTCTTGCTAACCTTTTGGTTAGTGGATCCGTTATGTTGTCTTTAGACTTCACATATTCAATGGAAATAATTCCATTAGAGAGTAGTTGTCTTATGGTATTATGTCGACGACGAATGTGTCTAGACTTACCGTTATACATATGACTCTATGCTTTACCTATTGCTGATTGACTATCGCAATGTATGCATATAACAGGCACCGGTTTTGGCCAAATTGGAATATCTTCAAGGAAGTGGCGAAGCCATTCTGCTTCTTCCCCAGCTTTGTCTAATGCTATGAATTCTGATTCTATAGTAGACCTAGCAATGCAAGTCTGTTTTGAAGATTTCCAAGATACAGCCGCTCCACCAAGAGTAAAGACATACCCACTGGTGGACTTTGAGTCTCTAGTATCCGATATCCAATTTGCATCACAGTATCCTTTAAGTACTGCTGGATATCTCGTATAATTAAGCCCAATGTTACGAGTAAATTGGAGATATCTTAGAACCCTTATAATTGCTTTCCAGTGTTCTACACCTGGGTTACTCGTATATTTACTTAATTTACTTACTACATAAGCTATATCTGGGCGAGTGTAGTTCATCAAGTACATTAAGCTTCCAATAATTTGAGCATACTCTAATTGAGAAATACTTTCCTATACATTCTTAGATAGAAACAAATTAATATCTACAGGTGTTCTAGCAAGATAATCACCATCTTTGCAGAATTTGTCAAGTATTTTCTCAATGTAATGAGATTGTGACAAAGCACGTCCTTCTGATGTTTTGGTAATTTTCATACCAAGAATTACATCAACAATGCCCATGTCCTTCATGTCAAAATGTTTATTTAACATTTTATTGGTAGTTTTAATCATATCATTATTACTACCTATGATGAGCATATCATCTATATAAAGATATACAATGACATAACCTTTGTCTGTATTTTTAATATAAACACATTTTCCACACTCATTAATTTTAAATCTATTTGACATCATTGCCTTATCAAATTTCTCATGCCATTGCTTTGGCACTTGTTTTAAACCATATAATGATTTAACCAATTTACACACTTTCTTTTCTTTTTCCGAAACAAAAAACCCTTCTAGTTGTTCCATGTAAATTTCTTCATCTAACTCACCATTTAAGAAAGCAGTTTTTACATCCATTTGATGAATTTCTAGATTGTATAGAGATGCAATGGCAATTAGCATTCTAATGGATATTATTCTAGTAATTGGTGAGTATGTGTCAAAGTAATCAAGACCTTCTTTTTGTCTAAATCCTTTGACCACAAGTCTTGTCTTGTATTTGTCAATTGATCCATTTGCTTTCATTTTCCTTTTGAAAATCTACGTATATCCAAGAGGTTTACAACCTGGTGGCAAATCCACCAAGTGTGATTTTGCAAGAAGGATTCAACTTTACTATTGACAACTTCTTTCCATAAAGGAGCCTTAAGACTGGACATAGCCTCTTTAAAAGTTAAAGGTTCATTTTCTAACAAATATGTTAAAAAATCTGGACCAAAAGATTTTGAAGTTCTAGCACGTTTACTACGCCTAAGTTCCTTTTCCTCATTTTGATCTAACTCTTGTTCTTGATCATGTTCTTGATCCTGACTAGTAATAGTATCATGAGATCTTTTATTGTTACTAGTCTCTTCTCCAGTCTTATTTGGAAATACATGTTCAAAGAAAGATGCATTTCGAGATTCAATAATAGTATTTACATGTATTTCGGAATGTTCTGATTTATGAATCAAAAATCGATATGCACTACTATTCTTGGCATAACCAATGAAAATGCAATCAATGGTCTTAGGACCTATCTTAGTCTTTTTAGGACTAGGAATAGCCACTTTAGTCAAACACCCCTACACTTTTAAGTAGTTGTAGGATGGTACTCTTCCATGACACAATTCATAAGGTGTTTGATTCACTTTCTTTCCGGATACTTTATTAAGTATATAATTAGTAGAAAGTATTGCTTCCCCCCACAAGTTCTGAGATAATCCAGAACTTATTAACATGGCATTCAACATTTCTTTTAAAGTCCTATTTTTCCTTTCAGCAATTCCATTTTGCTGAGGTGAGTAAGGAGCAGTGGTTTGATGAATTATTTCATGTTCTTTACAAAATTCACCAAAAGGTGATTCATATTCACCATCTCTATCACTTCTAAGTTTCTTGATTTTCTTACCAAGTTGATTTTCAACTTCATTCTTATATTAAATGAAAGTTTCCAAAGCTTCATTCTTGGTTCGAATTAAATAAACATAACTATATCTAGTATAGTCATCTATAAAAGTGATAAAATATTTTTTTCCACCTCTGTTTTGAATTGATTTAAAATCACAAATGTCACTATGAATTAATTCAAGTGGTTCCATACTTCTTTCAATTGAAGGAAAAGGAGTTTTAGATAATTTTGCCTCAACACAAATTTCACATTTCTGATTTGAATCAATGTCAAATTTAGGTAAACATTCTATATTAATTAATCTACGTAAAGATCCATAATTAACATGTCCTAGTCTACCATGCCATAAATTTGAAGACTCAAACAAGTAAGAAGAAGATGTATCTTTATTAATAATTAAGCGTACAACGGTCATTACATTCATCTTGAAAAAGCCATCAGACATGTAACATTTTCCTACATACATCCCATTCGTAGTAAGTACAAATTTTATCGCTCTCAAATACTAGCCTAAACCCATTCTTACTCAACAAAGATTCGGGAACAAGATTCTTGTGAATGTCTGGTACATGCAACACATTGTTGAGAGTGAGTTCCTTTCCAGATGTCATCTTGAGAACAATCTTCCCTTGTCCATCAACTTTGGAAGTTGAGGAGTTGCCCATAAAAAGTTGTTCACCATTTCCACTATAGAATAAGATGTGAACATCTTTTTTTCGGCACAAATGTGGCGAGTAGCACCAGTGTCCACCCACAATTCTTTAGGATTTCCAACAAGATTTGCCTCAGAAACAACTGCAGAAAGAGTGATGTCATCTACACCATTGGAAATATTGTCCACTTCGGTCATATGGGCTTGAGCAGGCTTCTTGCTTGTTCTTTTTTTGTTTTTGCCTTTGCTACGGCAATCTTTGGCCCGATGTCCCTCTTTGTCACAGATGTAACATTTGCCATTAAACATGTACTTTTTATTCCCCCTTCCCTCCCTTTAGAGCCTTGTGATGAACTTTCTCCATTAGACTTTCGTTTCTTGGTTTTTAAAGTATGTTCCACCACATTTGCCTTAGACTCTATAGGATGCTTACCAGCCCACTTTTCAGAATTGCGGTTGTCCTCCTCAATCCTCAAACGCACAATTAATTCTTCCAAAGACATTTCTTTACGCTTATGTTTGAGGTAGTTCTTGAATTCCTTCCAGCCTTATGGTAATTTCTCAATTAAGGCAGCAACTTGGAAGAATTCACTGAGAGACATGCCCTCTGCGTGAATGTCATGCAGAATGAGTTGGAGATCTTGAATTTGGCTGATCACAGTTTTAGAATCAACCATTACAAAGTCTAGGAATTTGCCAACCACAAATTTCTTTGAGCCGGCATCTTTCGTTTTGTATTTTTTTCTCCAAAGACTCCCAGAGTTCCTTTGCTGTTTTGATAGGACTGTAGACGTTGTATAATGTGTTGTCAAGTCCATTCAAAATGTAGTTTCGACAAAGGAAATCAGCATGTTTCCAGACATTGACCACAGCAACCACTTGCCGGTCAGTTTCATCATCTTTCAAAATAAGAGCATCCTCATGGAGGAAACGAGCCAGGTTTAGAGTTGTAAGATAGAACAACATTTTCTGTTGCCATCTTTTAAAATTAGTTCTTGAGAACTTCTCTGGCTTCTCACCGTGATTTACCAGTACTGTCACCACATGAGAGGAGGTTGGTGCAATTGCAGCCACCATAGTAGTACTTGTTTGGGCATTAGTTTCAGTAGCCATCAATTTTAAATTATAAAATAAAATTATAATTCGAATTGATACTACACAGAAAATTAATCCAAATTCACATAATTAAATTCTGTAAAAATAAAAAAAAAACAAGAATGTAACTTTTATTTTTCAATTAATTTGGAAATAAAATAAAATTTTATTTAACCAAATTAATTCCACACAGAAAATTAAATTTTTTTTAATCACATCAATAATTAAAAAAAAACTAAAACAGTATTTTTTTAATTAATGAACACTCAGAAATAAATTAAGAAAACCAAAATTAATTTCTAACAAAATTCCATAAATATATATTTCGAATTGTTAATGACACAAGTATATTACTACTAGTTGTCAAAGAAAATAGACAGTATATTACTAGTATCTGTCAAATAGCATATAACCACTATTTGTTTTTCCAACCAGAATATCAATTTGTAAATCCACATAAAATAATTCTTGTAAAAGAAGAAAGAGAAAGGGAAACAAACGAAAAATTCTGTAAATAGAATAATTCGAATTGTCTTAAGATTGTTGGAACAATCTTCTGTGTAAATAAAATAAAACCAAACAAATAAATAAATAACATACCGAATTTATTTATTGAACCGAATTAGAAGAAAATTCAAAGACCAAGTCGAGTGTGTGACACTCTGTCCTTAAGACAGATTCGCCCCGCTACGGTGCTTACGGTTGAATGGCGTCTATCTTCCAAGATACAATAATCTTCACAAACTTGTAGAAGCACTTCAAACAAATTTGTACGGCGAACCGAACCTGTGTTCTATACTCTCTTTTATTTTTCCTAATACTAGAATGAAGAATAATGCACAAAATAAGATCTGGACAGCAAAGATGGGATTTGCAGACTGATTTTTCGGATGATTTGGACTGCAGGAAATGGACTGAATTGATAGGCAAAAATCTGACTCGAACAGGTACCAAATTGAAGTGAAAAGGTGCACATTTAAATTGAAAAGGTGCAAGCACTATTCAAACAGATAACTGTTGAATAGTTTATTTGTCTGTTGCTAAGAACAAATTTTCAAACAGTTTGAAAAAAGAACCGTTGGTGGAACAGTTTTTAAACTGTTAGAATAAATATATAAAGGAAGAGGTACAAACTTAGGAAACCACTTAGGAAACCAAAATTTGAAATTAAATTTAAATTAAATTTCTACAATAATTTTTATTGAAAAAATTCAAATGAATTTTGTCTAAAAAATTAATGTTAGACCCGAAAACGATGTCAACTTCCCATTCACTCATAAATGGTTTTGACATTTTGTCTTCACCGTGTGACTTATCACGCGGTAAGGAACACTTCACCTCTTCGGACCCACCCCAAAAGACGTTTGGGACCCACTCAATTTTGGGCTCAAAATTGGCAAAAAATATGCCTATAATAAACCTTTTTTCCCAACAAATACAACATATAGTTATATAATTGTATAGATATCATATCAATCTATTCATGTATCTCTACACTATATAATTTTTTTTTAATGTAAATATGTATAAAAATATATAATATCTATTTTATAAAATGAAGTTCTAATCTTGCCCTTTTAAATCAGGATGTTTTATAATATTTATGAGAATACAAATTAAATTAAACCCTGCTATTTTACTATTTTAGCATAAAAAATATAAAATATCCAAAAGCAAACAAATAAGATAAATTTCAGTCATATATATACCCCCAAAAAAAGACAATTAATTAAATTTATGCATTATATTAAATGTTAATACTTATATTAATACATATAAAATGCACAACCAAATTATTTTTAATTGTTGTTTATATACATTATAACTTGTATAAACTACAATATTCATCCTTATATATTGTATAAAAATATAGTATTTATCATGTTGCTTTGTGTATTTGGTGTTCAATCAATAAATAGATATTAATCATTAATTTTTTTATTATGTCAGATCCTTTCAATCGTAGCCACAAGTGAAATATAGCCATTTTATTGGTTTTTTCATTAAATATGTGTCAAATCAATTTATGAATTGATCATCTCTACTTACTCCTTCCGTTCCAAAATAATAGTCTCTTTTGAGAATATTAATTGTCATAATTATATTTTTTATGTTGTTAATGAATTTTAAAAAACGATAAAATAGAAAATTCATATTATTTTTGTCTTCCATTTTTGAAAAGGCACTAATATTTTGAGACAATGAAAAATAAAACAAAAGAGTTATATTTTGAGATGGAGGAAGTATAATGTTTGACACTTTCAAATTGCTATTTTTTTTTTTTTGTACCATTATATTTTCAGAGAAATCTCATAGTTATCAAGACCTTCACTCTTTTACCCCTTCATTTATTTTTATAGAAAGATAATCTTCATAATTTTGTGATCCAAGTGAAACATACTCCAATTACCGATTTTTGCATTAAATATATGTCAAATCAATTTACACATTAATCATCTCCACTTGAAAAATTTTATTTGCAAACCATACAAATTTTCAGTAAACATCATAAATGGTGTTCAAATATAAATTTTTGAACAAAAGTCAAATGTTCAGATTTTAAGTTATAAACAAAAATAAATTATTCAAATATACATTCTATTCAATTGTTTATAACTCAACAACTCTTTTTTTGCATAAATTTTTTTATATTTACATATTTAATTTTTGTTTATAAATTTATATTCGAATGACATTTGTGGTATGTACTAAAAGTTTGAGTGGTGCGAAAATAAAATTAATCTCTCTAATTGCTTCACTTTTTTACCATTTTACTTTCACAAAAATATACTCCTTTTGATGTTGATTTTTGCATTAAATATATGTCCAATCAATTTACAGATTAATCATCTTCATTTGTAGGGTTTGACATCTGTAATTGCTATTTTACATTTTTACCCTTTTACTTTCAAAGAAATCTCCTACCTAAATAAAACTAAAAATAAAAAATTCACCATTTTATATCTATGCCATACATCTGTCATCATCACTACCGTACACAGTCCTATTTATTTATTCATATTTAAGAAGCAAAACCCATCACAACTTGTTTACAGTTACACTAATTACTTTTACTGCAAATGAAGCTTGTCCTTAGTGTAGGAACAATCTTCTGTGTAAATAAAATAAACTGAATTAAACCAAACAAACTAAATAAATTACATACCAGATTTATTTATTGAACCGGAAAAAATAATTCAAGACCAAGTCGAGTGTGTGACACTTCTTAAGACAGATTCGCCCACTTCGGTGCTTACGGTTGAGTGGCGTATCTCCCAGATACAATGATCTTCACAAATTTGTAGTAGCACTCCACACAAATTTGTACGATTTAACTAGAACCTTGTGTTCTTACTCTCAATTTTATTCTAAAATTAAAATGAAGAAAAAATACACACAATAAACTCGACAAAGAATGAAAGCAGCCAGATCGAAAATCTCGTGTTTAGATTCTTTGGAATCACGGAAAGATTTATAGGCAAAAAAACACAAAGAAAAGGTCTCAGAAGTCTTAACAGTGCAACAATAGTAACGGATACTATTTTTGAAATTTCAAACAAATTCATTGCGGTTTATAAACACGAATCGTCTGCTTTGCACCTTTTGGAACAGCTTTACCACTTGATTTTGAAAAAAACAACCGTTGATTTGACCAAGTCAAAGAAACTTAACCAAGTGAAAGAAATGTAGATAATTTATTTAATTAAACTATTTCAACTATATATATATATATATATTAAACTAATTAAATATATATATATATATATTAAATTATTGAAATAGTTAAATAAATAAATAAACGAAAAGGTACAAACTTTAGGAAACATATAAGGAACCTAAAATTTAAATTTAGAATTAAATTAAATTCTAAAATTACAAACTTTAAGAAACCACTTAAGAATTCAAAATTTGAATTTAGAATTAAAATAAAATTCCACACTAATTTTTATTGAAAAAATTCAAAAGAATTTTATCTTAAAAATTAATGTTAGACCCGAAAACGACGTCATCTTCCCATTCACTCATAAATGGTTTTGACGTTCCGTCTTCACCGTGTGACTTGCCACGCGGCAAGGAACACTTTACCTCTTCGGACCCACCCCAAAAGACGTTTGGGGTCCACCCAAATTGGGCTAAAAGTCCACCCAAAATGGGCTAAAAAATATGCCTATATAAAACCATTTTCCAACAATCCCCCACATGAATGGAAGTTAACGGAGAGAAAATGCAACAACATGACCTAATTACAGAGAGTATAGAAATTGGAAATATTCTGCAAAGGATAGGTAGCTTTTGGCTTTGAACCTTCCCTTGTGAGACACTATCGGATTTACTAGCTAACCAGTGAACATGATGTCTTGAACTGTTCAGCCGTTTGTGTAAACCAAGACAATAGAACTCACACAGTGTATTCCCAGACACAGTTTAGTTCTCACTATTGTGTTCATTTTGGCCCTGAACAACCTGGTCTTCATGAGTGCTCTAGAGAATTGTAACCCTTCACAAATCTCACAAAATCGGCCCAGTTCACACTCACATAGGTGATTTTTAATGAAGAGTATCCTGCCATACTCCACTAGGTTTACCTAGATATAAAAATCATTAAAAGTTTTAATTAACCTTAAACGCTGCAGATATCACTATTTTATCAAAGAAATGGGTAGGAGTTAGACTCCCCAGTGATCCTTCTGAGTTAATCACAACTCGGTTGTCCCTTTGAACCTAGATCTTGGGATCTCCAGTCAACTAGGTTGGGTTGCCGTTGTGGTAACTCTTATTTAATAGGCTTAAGTCCCATTCCCCTCGACGAATTCTCAACTAACTCTCTTGCTAACCCTTTGGTTAGTGGATCCGCTATGTTGTCTTTAGACTTAATATATTCTATGGAAATAATTCCATTAGAGAGTAGTTGTCTTACGGTGTTATGTCGACGACGAATGTGTCGTGACTTACCGTTATACATATGACTCTGTGCTCTACCAATTGCTGATTGACTATCACAATGTATGCAAATAGCAGGCACCGGTTTTGGCCATATTGGAATATCTTCAAGGAAGTGGTGAAGCCATTCTGCCTCTTCCCCTGCTTTGTCTAACGCTATGAATTCAGATTCCATAGTAGACCTAGCAATACAAGTCTGTTTGGAAGATTTCCAAGATACAGCCGCCCCACCAAGAGTAAAGACATACCCACTAGTGAACTTTGAGTCTCTTGTATCCGATATCCAATTTGCATCACAGTATCCTTTAAGTACTGCTGGATATCTAGTATAATTAAGCCCAATGTTACGAGTAAATCGGAGATATCTAAGAACCCTTACAATTGCTTTCCAGTGTTCTACTCCCGGATTACTCGTATATCTACTTAATTTACTTATCGCAAGCTATATCTGGGCGAGTGCAGTTCATCAAGTACATTAAGCTTCCAATAATTTGGGCATACTCTAATTGAGAAATACTTTCCTGTACATTCTTAGAAAGATACAAATTAACATCTACAGAAGTTCTAGCAAGATGATCATCATCTTTGCTGAATTTGTCAAGTATTTTCTCAATGTAATGAGATTGTGACAAAGTATAACCTTCTGATGTTTTGGTAATTTTCATACCAAGAATTACATCTGCAATGCCCATGTCCTTCATGTCAAAATGTTTATTCAACATTTTCTTGGTAGTTTTAATCATGTCATTATTACTACCAATGATGAGCATATAATCTACATAAAGACATACTATGACATAACCTTTATCTGTGTTTTTAATATAAACACATTTGTCACACTCATTAATTTTAAATCCATTTGACATCATTGCCTTGTTAAATTTCTCATGCCATTGTTTTGGCGCTTGTTTTAAACCATATAATGATTTAACCAATTTACACACTTTCTTTTCTTTCTCGAATGTAAAAACCCTTCCGTCGTTCCATGTAAATTTCTTCATTTAACTCACCATTTAAGAAAGCGGTTTTAACATCCATTTGATGAATTTCTAAATTGTATAGAGATGCAATGGCAATTAGCATTCTAATGGATGTTATTCTAGTAACCGGTGAGTATGTATCAAAGTAATCTAGACCTTCTTTCTGTCTAAAACCTTTGACTACAAGTCTTGCCTTGTATTTGTCGATTGATCCATCTGCTTTTAATTTTCTTTTGAAAATCCACTTGTACCCAAGAGGTTTACAACCTGGTGGCAAATCCACCAATTCCCAAGTGTGATTTTGTAAGATGGATTCAACTTCACTGTTGACAGCTTCTTTCCATAAAGGAGCTTCAGGACTGGACATAGCCTCTTTAAAAGTTAAAGGCTCATTTTCTAACAAATATGTTAGAAAATCTGGACCAAATGATTTTGAGGTTCTAGCACGTTTACTTCGCCTAGGTTCCTCTTCATCATTTTGATCTAACTCTTGTTCTTGATTATGTTCTTGATCCTGACTAGTAATGGCATCATGAGATCTTTTATTGTTACTAGTCTCTTGTCCAGTCTTCTTTGGAAATACATGTTCAAAGAATGATGCATTCCTTGACTCAATAATAGTATTTACATGCATTTCGGTATGTTCTGATTTATGAATCAAAAATCGATATGCACTACTATTCTTAGCATAACCAATGAAAATGCAATCAATGGTCTTAGGACCTATCTTAGTCTTTTTAGGACTAGGAATAGCCACTTTAGCCAAACACTCCCACACTTTTAAGTATTTGTAGGATGGTACTCTTCCATGCCACAATTCATAAGGTGTTTGATTCACTTTCTTTCGGGGTATTTTATTTAAAATATAATTAGCAGAAAGTATTGCTTCCCCACAAGTTCTCGAGGTAATCCAACCCGATTAACATGGCATTCATCATTTCTTTTAAAGTCCTATTTTTCCTTTCAAAGAATTCCATTATCTTTGAGGTGAGTAAGGAGCGGTGGTTTGATGAATTATTCCATGTTCTTTACAAAATTCACCAAAAAGTGATTCATATTCACCACCTCTATCACTTCTAAGTTTCTTGATTTTCTTACCAAGTTGATTTTCAACTTCATTCTTATATTGAATGAAAGTTTCCAAAGCTTCATCCTTGGTTCGAATTAAATAAATATAACTATATCTAGTATAGTCATCTATAAAAGTGATTACATACTTTTTTCCACCTCTGGTTTGAATTGATTTAAAATCACAAATGTCACTATGAATTAATTCAAGCGGTTCTGTACTTCTTTCAATTGAATGAAAAGGAGTTTTAGATAATTTTGCCTCAACACAAATTTCCAATTTATGATTTGAATCAATATCAAATTTAGGTAAACATTCCATATTAATTAATCTACGCAAAGATCCATAATTAACATGTCCTAGTCTACCATGCTATAAATTTGAAGACTCAAGCAAGTAAGAAGAAGATGTAGTATTATTAATAACAGAGGATACAACAGTCATTACATTTAACTTGAAAAGGCCATCAGACATGTAACCTTTTCCTACATACATCCCATTCTTAGTAAGTACAAATTTATCACTCTCAAATACAAGCTTAAACCCATTCTTACTCAGCAGAGATCCGGAAACAAGATTCTTAAGTAATGTCCTGCATACGCAAAGACATTGTTGAGAGTGAGTTCCTTTCCTGATGTCATCTTGAGAACAATCTTTCCTTGTCCTTCAACTTTGGAAGTTGAGGAGTTGCCCATAAAAAGTTGTTCACCATTGTCCACTGTAGAGTAAGATATGAACATCTTTTTGTCGGCACAAATATGGCGAGTAGCACCAGTATCCACCCACCATTCTTTAGGATTTCCGACAAGATTTGCCTCGGAAACAACTGCAGAAAGATTGATGTCATCGACACCATTGGAAATATTGTCCACTTTGGTCATATGGGCTTGAGCAGGCTTCTTGCTTGTTCTTTTCTTACTTTTGCCTTTGCTACGGCAATCTTTGGCCCGATGTCTCTCTTTGTCACAGATGTAACATTTGCCATTAAACTTGTACTTTTATTATTTCCCCCTTTAGAGCCTTGTGATGTACTTTCTCCAGAAGACTTACGTTTCTTGGTTTTTGAAGCATGTTCCACCACATTTGCCTTAGACTCTATAGGATTCTTACCAGCCCGCTTTTCAGAATTGCGGTTGTCCTCCTCAATCCTTAAACGCACAATTAACTCATCCATAGAAACTTCTTTGCGCTTGTGTTTAAGGTAGTTCTTGAATTCCTTCCAGCCTTTGGGTAATTTTTCAATTAAGGCTGCAACTTGAAAGGATTCACTGAGAGACATACCTTCTGCGTGAATGTCATGCAGAATGAGTTGGAAATCTTGAGCTTGGCTGATCACAGTTTTTGAATCAACCATTACAAAATCCAGGAATCTGCCAACCACAAATTTCTTTGAGCCGGCATCTTCTGTTTTGTACTTTTTCTCCAACGATTCCCAAAGTTCCTTTGCTGTCTTGATTGGACTGTAGACGTTGTATAATGTGTTGTCAAGTCCGTTCAAGACGTAATTCCGACAAAGGAAATCGGCATGTTTCCAAGCATCAACCGCAGCAACCACTTGCCGGTCGATTTCATCCTCTTTCAGGATAGGAGCATCTTCACGGAGAAAACGAGCCAAGTTCAGAGTTGTAAGATAAAACAACATTTTCTGTTGCCATCTTTTAAAGTCAGTTCTTGAGAACTTCTCTGGCTTTTCACCGTGATTTACGGGTACTGTCATCACGGGAGAGGGGGTTGGTGCAATCACAGCCACCACAGTAGTACTTGTTTGGGCATTTGTTTCAGTAGCCATCAATTCTAATTTATAAAACAAAATTATAATTAGAATTTACACTACACAGAAAATTAAACCAAATGCACAGAATTAAATTCTGTAAAAATAAAAGAAACAAGAATGTAACTTTTATTTTCCAATTAATTTGAAAATAAAATAAAATTTTATTTAAACAAATTAATTCCACACCGAAAAAAAATAAAATAAAAACTATAACTTTTATATTTCCATTAATTTGGAAATAAAATAAAATTTTATTTAACCAAAATAATTCCACACAGAAAATTAAATTCTGTAAAATAAAAGAAATAAGAATATAACTTTTATTCTTCAATTAATTTGGAAAAATAAAATTTTATTTAACCAAATTAATTTCATACAGAAATTTAAATCTCTTGTTACACTCCAATAATTAAAATACTGAAAACAGAATTTTAATTAATGAAAACTCAGAAAATAATTTCTAAAACCCAAAATTAATTTCTGAAAAAATTTCACAAAAATATATTCTGAATTGTTAATGATACCAGTATCGTACTACTAGTTGTTGTCAAAGAAAAGAGACAGTATATTACTACTATCTGTCAAATAGCATATAAACTATTTGTTTTTCCAACCAGAATATTATTTTGTAAATTCACAGAAAATAATTTTCTTTCGAAATTATTTACGAAGAATGGAAAAAACACAAGCGAAAAATTACAGAAATGTAATAATTGAATCGTCTTAAGATTGTAGGAACAATCTTACGTAAATAAAATAAACTGAATTAAACCAAACAAAATAAATAAATTACATACCGATTTATTTATTGAACCGGAAAAAAATAATTCAAGACCAAGTCGAGTGTGTGACACTCGCCTAAAACATTCGCCCTTCTGGTGCTTACGGTTGAGTGGCGTCTATCTCCCGAGATACAATGATCTTCACAAATTTGTAGTAGCACTCCACACAAATTTGTACTGATTTAACTAGAACCTTGTGTTCTTACTCTCAATTTTATTCTAAAATTAAAATGAAAAAAATACACACAATAAACTCGACAAAGAATGAAAAAGCCAGATCGAAAATCTCGTGTTTAGATTCTTTGGAATCACAAAGATTTATAGGCAAAAAAAAACACTGACCAAAAAGGTCTCAAGCAAGTCTAACAGGTGCAACAATAGTAACGGATACTATTTTTGAAATTTCAAACAAATTCATTGCGGTTTATAAACACTGAATCTGTCCGTTTGCACCTTTTGGAACAGCTTTACCACTTGATTTTGAAAAAAACAACCGTTGATTTGACCAAGTCAAAGAAACTTAACCAAGTGAAAGAAATGTAGATAATTTATTTAATTAAACTATTTCAACTATATATATATATTAAACTAATTAAATATATATATATATATATTAAATTATTGAAATAGTTAAATAAATAAATAAACGAAAAGGTACAAACTTTAGGAAACATATAAGGAACCTAAAATTTAAATTTAGAATTAAATTAAATTCTAAAATTACAAACTTTAAGAAACCACTTAGGAATTCAAAATTTGAATTTAGAATTAAAATAAAATTCCACACTAATTTTTATTGAAAAAATTCAAAAGAATTTTATCTTAAAAATTAATGTTAGACCCGAAAACGACGTCATCTTCCCATTCACTCATAAATGGTTTTGACGTTCCGTCTTCACCGTGTGACTTGCCACGCGGCAAGGAACACTTTACCTCTTCGGACCCACCCCAAAAGACGTTTGGGGTCCACCCAAATTGGGCTAAAAGTCCACCCAAAATGGGCTAAAAAATATGCCTATAGAAAACCATTTTCCAACACTTAGTTCTTAAAAAGCAATTTCAAAGGAGGTCTTCTTTTGCAGTATTCAGTATTGAATTGTAAGTTCTCAGTTATATTTGTTACTCTTTAATTTTTAACTTTTTATAACATCTCCAATCCTTCACCAAATCCTTAAATCTGATGAATTTTTGTGTGAAAATAAGGTCAATTCCTTTCATCAAACTTGTATGAAATCAATAGAAAATTTAATTTTTTACCAAATCAAGGACATTTTCACTGTCAAAGACATTTTTTTCCTTCTTAACCAAGACAATTTGCATTTTGCTCATTATTGTTATCCTTATATTACAACTTTCACATGGTTGTAAACTACACCAACAAATACTTCTTTTTCAATGATTTATTCATTTACTTATACTAATGATCTCAGAAATGTCTTGTATAATTCTAGCATTTAGTGCTAATTTTATAAGTAAAACTATTTTTCTAAAATTAATTGATATAAAATAAATACAAATATTAAACTTCTCTAAATTTCTCTTACAAATCCTTAAAATAAAATGTTACTTTTTTTTCCCCATAACTGTTGTTTGCTAAAATATGGTTTTTGCATTTTATTAAAATTGAAATTTTCATTTTTACAACATTATTAATAATTATAAGGGACAATTTTTTTTTTAAAAAAATCTAGTATTTGAGTCTTATAACAAAATAAACTCTAAGTTTCAATTTCTTTAATTTAAATCTCAATCTTTTGATTTGTTTTCAATCCAAACCATTTGGCTATTTTCAATTTCTAAACTACCTTACTTTCTTTTTGTGTCTGCACTAGTCACAATTGCACTCTCTCCTACCAAGTTAACAGAGCTTTGCCAGGTTCTGTCTTTGCTTAAACTCTTTAGCTACAATTAGAAATTTGTTCCTTTCATAATTTTAAGCATGTTATATTCCAAATAATTGTCATTCTTTAATTTGTTTATCTTTAGAATATTATGATATATATATATATATGTCAGTCACTACCATTTTATTATTTTCACATAAATAGTATTGTTAAACATAGAACATAGCTCAATACAATCCCTTCATTCTACTGATACAAAAAAAAACTTCTTCTTTTATGTAATTTTAAGATGTAGTTGTGCAATGCAAAAATGCCAAAACGAAGATTATATGCTAACCAGGAAGATGCAAAAATGCCACCGTCATTCATCGGTAGTCCAAGAGATCTTAGACGTCAATATGTCGATGCGATGGCTTTTATAGTGATTTCGATTTTGACCCGACCCATTTGATTTTCTAGACTCGGGTTTTGTGGTTTTTGAATGTTGTACATGTCTTTCTCCCCTTATTCATACTTGAGTTTGGCTGTTGGGTTGTATTGAACATGTTTGGAACAGGTTGGTTGTTTGGTTTTCAAACCTTTTGTTGCCCAGGATTTTGCTCATTCACTCAAGCGGCACTTCTTACATTCGAGCAAACTTTGAATTAATTGCATATGTGGTGCATTATTTGTTTTTCTATCTGTTTGTTGTAGGAATATCTATTTGAAATTCTGCTATATTTTGCGAATTGAAGGCCTTATCGGCATCCGATTCAGAAATTGACTTGATTTATGTGTTGATTAGAATTTTTAAAACTTCATGGTAGATTCAATTGAAATTCGATTTAGAACGATTAAATTAGTTTGACTTAATGTCCATTTATTTTACCTCAATTAATTACACTTTATCCAAGCCTATATTAAGCACCAACTGAACCCCCACTCATCTATTTTCTTTCATTTCAACACATTTTGAGCCTATTCAAAGTAAGAAAATGTGGAAGAGGGAGAGTAGGAAGAAATTGAGCTCAAACTAAGAAATTGTTAGGAATTGTTGGCATTTGAAGAAGATTTGAGAGTTTCAACTTCAACCATTGTGAATTCAAGTCTCTAGGTATGGGATCAAACTCTTAGCTATGTAATTGGGTTAGATCTTGCAAGACTTCTAGTGAATTAAATGAATTCATGACGGAATTGGGTTAGGAACGAAGAGTGTTAAACCATACCATGCATGCATGCATATTTCTCACATTTTGAGTTGAATTTTCAAGAATTCCCTCATGTATGTCTTGAATTCACCTTAATTTTGTGAAATCATCAAATTTCATAATGTTTTGAGAAGATTGAGTTTAAAGGAATTCATGCATGTCATGTTCATGAAACACCCACAAATTTCAAGTTGAATTTTGCACAATTGGCAAGCTTTTGAGCCATGATTTCTTGAATTGATCTTTAATTCATGTTGTTTTAAGAGTTTTCATGTACTTCCTCAAGTTTTGGCTCATAAAGAATCAAGTTTTGAAGCTTTGAGTTTAAGTTTTGAGCTTGAAGATCAAATATGGAAATTCCAGAATTTGCATCCACGCTTGAGCGTAGGAACCCACACTCGAGCGACCACTCTGAGTGCGTGCACTTCCGCTTGAGTGACCTGAAGTACTCTCGAGCGTGAAATGCAAGCCCTCAGAAGTTTATGTGTTTTGCAATACGCTCAAGCGACAGAAGCCACGCTCGAGCGAGGGTCTGAGTCTCACGCTCGAGCAGGGATCAAGTGTTCGTCAAGCGTAAAAATCAAGCAACTAGTACTTTTTCAAAGTTTACAGTCCACTCGAGCGAAGAAATTTACGCTCGAGCGAGGAAAGATACGCTCGAGCGTGGACCCTGTTTTCAGCAAGTTTCGAAAAATGTTTTCAAGTGAATTGTTACATCATTATTCCATCATTGGCATTCCTAGGCCATGATTAAGACATTATAATGAGAATAAGGGTGAGAAACACACTTAGGACATGAAGATGTGTTATGTGTGAATTCGAGCGTGTGTTTCAATATATGTCTCTATCATGTTATGTAGGTCACGTGCCGCCAGTTAAATGAATTACCTACTCTACTCGTTTACTTGGAGCCATCTGTTAACTGTGAGTAATACCTCTATAAAGTTATGTTTAATTACAAGTATTTTCTAATTGATATGATACGATCTGTTTTCTGAAATGCTATTTTATGAATTATGAATAAATGTTCATTTTTCTAAAATGTAATTGTGGCACCCTTAGTTTACGTGGCCCTCGCCCGGGAGTAACAATACCGTGGCCAATATGCACGTGGCCCTCGCCCAGGGTAACAATACTATGGCTTATATTCGCATGGCCCTTGCCCGAGGGTAACAATACTGAGGCCTATATTCATGTGGCCCTTGCCTGGGGGTAACAATACAATGGCTACTTGCGCGCAAGATATGGACCCTTATGGTCGTCGTTACCGACTATACATGTGGGTCTCAGGACCAAGTTGATATGATAGCTAATGAGTGTACTACGTATAATTTTATGCAAAAATCTGAATATGAATATGAGCATGTATCTAAATCCAATTCCGATTTGAAATTTGATTATGCATAAGACTCTGATTTCTAACTCTGTGATAGGTATCATTCATTAAAACCCTTTACCTTTTTATTATTCACTGGGCTTCCGCTCACTATTTATTTGTATGTATGTAGGTGAACAAGCGCGTGACCAGGCCTAAGTTGCTGCCTGGCGAGTTTTGGTGTCAGCCAGCCATCATGTCTCCCGTGGAGGTTCTCTTTTGAGATCTGCTCAAGTTTTGTGTCCTTGGGACTTTTGTGCTTTCTAAATGCTTATGTCTGGTTTGAACACGTTTGGAAACTTTGTATAAGTGGCTTGGGTGACGTAAGGCTAATGTATTTTTTGATGCCACATCTGTATGTATATGTATATAAGTTAGTTCAAAAATTTTCCATTCCATGTATGTCTGCACGGCTCTATGGACTATGTATGTTTAGTATATTTGTTTTCACAGCCCCTATTTATATGTTATTTTGTTTAGAGGCCTTTGGTAATCCAAGGATTACTAGCCGGTTACGATGCTAAACCTATGGGGCGGGTTTGGGTCGTGACAGAGTGGTATAAGAGCACGAGTTATACCACACACACGAGTCCATATGAGCTATAGGATATTCTAGTAAGAAATAGGGGCATCTCATCAACATGTATGTTAGTGGATTCATTAAAAATGAAAACTGGAATTGATTATGGACACATGACATTGAAATGAATGTTTTGAACATTATGATAAGGACTATATGCCTATGTTTATAGCCTTTTTGTTTCCCCTATAGTAACATGGAGAATGCAAGGGGAAACGATGTAAGTGAATCTTCAGAGGCTCGCATGAGCCGAATGGAACAGATGCTTACAGCATTGACTGAAGCTATAATGCAATAGCAAAGACAACAACCTTACCTCCTTCACCTCCGCCAGTGCTAGCCGAACCGGACAATGATGACATCATCAATTTGACTCAGAAATTTGTGAAAATGAAACCGCCAACCTTCTTAGGTGGTATTGAACCATTGAAGGCAGAAACCTGGTTATTAGAAATGGAAAGTTATTTGAAGTGTTCCCTTACTCTGCAACTCAGAAAGTCCTTTTGGCTACTTACACCCTAAACGATGAAGCCCGGAGATGGTGGCTATTGGTTTGAAATAACAATGGGGACATGACATGGGCACAATTCAATGAGATATTCTACAACAAGTATTTTCCCTACTGCTTTAAGGACCGAAAAGTTTCTGAATTTCAAGAACTCAAACAAGACAGAATGTCTGTGGCCGAATATAAAGCTAAGTTTACTGAATTAGCTCGTTTTACTCCACACATGGTAGACACTAATTACAAGAAAGCGCGAAAGTTTGAGGAAGGATTGGACTTGAAAGTATTTGATCGAGTAGGTGTCTTAAAATTGCCTACTTATGTAGAAGTGCCCGATAGGGCATTGATGGCCAAAGCTATAATAGCAGTTAAAAAACAAACTACAACTCCAACAACTGAATGGAAAGGAAAGAGGGCTGGATTCATTTTCAAGAAAGGCTTATCATTTTTGAAGAAGCAAAATACAGGATCTTCCAATAGCTCTAGTCAAAGTAGCAGATCTACTCCAAACTGCCCCGACTGCGAGAGGAAGCACAAAGGTGCATGTTACCGTGCATCAGGTGCGTGTTTTCGATGTGGCAAGACTGGCCACATGGTTAGGAATTGCCCGATGAGATCCGATGAGGTTAGCCGTCCTGTGGCAAGTTTAGCCGGGTCTGTTTCTGCAGCAAGAACCAATGCTAGAGGTGACACTAACAATAAAACATTGAGGCAAGTGAGAGTGTTCGCACTAGTACCCGGAGATGCACAAAACACTGAGTCTGTGGTGTCAGGTATAATTTCCATTTGAGCTCAGAATGCATATGTCTTGATAGATTCTGGTTTTACACACTCGTTTGTGTTGCATGCCTTTTCTCGAAAACTAACTAGATCTTTAGAAACCATGAATTATTCATTGTCTGTATCTAAGCCATCTGGAGGTTCTATGGTATGTGCATATGTATATCCAGCATGTGATGTTTTGATTGGTGGTATGACGTTATACGTTGATTTGCTGCCTTTAAGTATTGACCACTTTGATTGCATCTTGGGTATGGATTGGTTGACTAAATACTGTGCTACTATTGACTGTGCAAGTAAATCTGTTGTGTTTAGACCATCGGGTATGCCTGAATTTATTTTTACTGGAACTGTGGTAGTTCCGCCCCCATACTTGATTTTAGCCATGAAAGTTGTTAAATTGCTTAGGAAGGGATGTAGGGGCTACTTGTGTTGTATACTGACTACATCATCTGATAGTACTAATGTGGAAACTATTCCTGTTGCTTGTGAATTTCTTGACGTGTTTCCGAATGACTTGCCTGGAGATTTAGTTGATAGAGAAATTGAATTCACCATTGAAGTAATTCCAGGAACACAACCTATTTCCAAGACCCACTATAAAATGTCAACCTCAGAATTGAAAGAATTAAAAACTCAACTTCAGGAACTGCTAAACAAGAAATTCATCCGTCCGAGCACTTTACCTTGGGGTGCTCCAGTCCTGTTTGTCAAAAAGAAAGATGGATCTTTAAGGTTATGTATAGACTATCGAGAATTGAATAAAGTAACTATCAAGAACAAATACCCTCTATTCTGAATAGATGACTTGTTTAATCAACTTCAGGGAGCCCAAGTGTTTTCCAAGGTTGACCTCAGATCTGGGTGTCATAAGTTAAAAGTTAGGACAGAAGGCATAGAGAAAACTGCATTCAGAACTAAATATGGACATTATGAATTTTTAATAATGCCGTTTGGGGTGACTAATGCACTTGCTGCTTTTATAGACCTAATGAACAGAGTTTTCAAACAATATTTCGATGAATTTATCGTTGTGTTTATTGATGACATCTTGATTTATTCTAAAGACATGGAAGAACATGAGAATCATCTGAGAACTACCTTGCAGATTCTGAGAGAAAAGAACTTGTATGCAAAATTGTCCAAGTGCGAATTTTGGCTTGACAGTGTGGCAATTTTGGGACATGTAATCAACAAGGATGGTATATCTGTTGACCCTCAGAAAATTGAAGCTATTATAGACTGGCCTAAACCGACGAATATGACAGAAGTTAGAAGTTTTCTGGGACTAGCAGGTTACTACAGAAGATTTGTGAAAGACTTTTCCAAACTTGCCATGCCTTTGACCCAGTTAACTTAGAAAAGTGTGTTATTTGATTGGAACGAACAAAAAGAGTCAGCCTTCCAAGAGTTGAAGACTAGATTAGTAACTGCACCGATTTTGACCATGCCCAATGGTACTGATGGATTTCAGATTTATAGTGATGTTTCCTATAAAGGTTTGTGGTGTGTGCTAATGCAAAATGGAAAGATAATTGCTTATGTTTCTCGACAACTTCGACCACATGAAAAGAATTACCCAACTCATGATCTTAAATTGGAAGCTGTAGTGTTTGCCTTGAAAATTTGGCGACATTATCTGTATGGAGCTACTTGTGAAGTGTATACGGACCACAAAAGCCTCAAATAGCTCTTCACACAAAAGAACTGAATATGAGACAAAGGAGATGGTCAGAGTTGATCAAAGACTATGATTTGCAAATTTTGTATCACCAAAGGAAAGCTAATACTGTAGCGGATGCCTTGAGCCAAAAATCCATTAGGAATTTGTCATGTTTGCTCACTGACCAGAGGGAATTGTTATTTGACTTGGAAAAAAATGAAATTGAGATTATGATGCGTGAACAGGATGGAATCTTATCTGTCATTTCCACTCAACCTGTAATCATTGAAGAAATCAAACAGAAGCAACTTGAAGATGAGTACTTGAAAAAGATTGTGGAAGAATTTGACTCAAAGCCAAGGCCGAGGTTTGTGTTTGAGAATAATGTGTTGAAATTTCAAAATATACTCTATGTGCCAAATTCCTCTGATTTAAGAAAGCGTATTATGACCGAAGCTCACAACACCAAATTTACCATGCATCCGGGGAACACAAAGATGTGTCATGATTTGAGACAGAATTTTTGGTGGCCTGGAATGAAAAAGTGCATTGTAGATTTTGTGGCTAGATGTTTACATTGCCAACAAGTTAAAGCCGAACATCAACGACCCGCTTGTTTGTTACAGCCGCTTCCAATAATGGAATGGAAATGGGAGCACATTACCATGGACTTCATTGTGGGATTGCCTTGCTCTTCTTGAGATATGGATTCTATTTGGGTCATTGTGGATCGTTTAACCAAGTCTGCCCATTTTCTACCTGTTAAATCTATTTACAATGCTGACAAATTGGCCAATATTTATATGAATGCGATTATGAGATTACATGGAGTGCCAGTATCTATTGTATTTGACAGGGATTCAAAGTTTGTGTCAAGATTTTGGCAAAGTTTGCAACAGGCTTTGGGGACAAAACTGAAGTTGAGTGGCGCATATCACCCATAGACAGATGGTCGAACGAAACGAACGAATCAAACTCTAGAAGACATGCTAAGGATGTGTGTGTTAGATTTCCAAGAAAGTTGGGAGACCTATTTACCATTGGCCGAATTTGTGTATAATAACAGTTATCATTCAAGTACTGAGATGGCTCCTTATGAGGCTTTGTATGGAAGGAAATGCCATTCTCCAATTTGTTGGGTTGAAGTAGGTCACAGGCCATTGTTGGGCTCGAACTTGTGCAAGACACGGCTGAGAAAGTGAACCTGATTCAGCAACGCCTAAAAACTGCACAAAGTCATCAAAAAAGTTATGCTGATGTCCGAAGAAGAGACAAGGAATATGAAGTTGATAATCACGTATTTACCAAAGTAACTCCGATGAAAGGCCAGACATGGTTTGGTGTAAAAGGGAAGTTGGCACCGAGATACATCGGGCCATATGAAATATCGGGCCATATGAAATCCTCGAGAAGATCAATTCGGTAACATATCGGGTAGCCTTACCACCAGTTATGGAACATATGCATAATGTCTTTCATGTCTCGATGTTGCGAAATTATTTGAGAGATCCACTACATGTAATTAAGCCAACTCACGTGCTTTTAAAAGATGATTATACATACGAAAAGCAGCAATTCAAATTGTCAACCGAAGAATCAAAAGACTAAGGAACAAAGAAATCCCATTAGTGAATGTTGATTGGCAGAATCATGGGGGAACCTATGCAACCTGGGAAACGGAAAAAGACATGATGAAGAGATATCCTGATTTATTCCCTTTAGATCCAATGTTCTTCCAAAATGAAGGTAATTCAACTTTGGAGGACCAAACCGTTTAAGGAGGGAAGACTGTAACAACCCCGACCCAAGATTAACGATAATCCATGATTTAATACGCCTAATAAGATACTAAGATCAAACTTTGAATTAATTGCATATGTGGTGCATTATTTGTGTTTCTATCTGTTTGTTGTAGGAATATCTGTTTGAGATTCTGCTATATTTTGCGAATTGAAGGCCTTATCGGCATCCGATTCAGAAATTGACTTGATTTATGTGTTGATTAGAATTTTTAGAACTTTATGATAGATTCAATTGAAATTCGATTTGGAACAATTAAATTAGTTTGACTTAATGTCCATTTATTTGACCTCAATTAATTACACTTTATCCAAGCCTATATTAAGCACCAATTAAGCCCCCACTCATCTATTTTCTTTCATTTCAACACATTTTGAGCCTATTCAAAGTAAGAAAACGTGGGAGAGGGAGAGTAGGGAGAAATTGAGCTCAAACCAAGAAATTGTTAGGAATTGTTGGCATTTGAAGAAGATTTGAGAGTTTCAACTTCAACCATTGTGAATTCAAGTCTCTAGGTATGGGATCAAACTCTTAGCTATGTAATTGGGTTAGATCTTATAAGACTTCTAGTGAATTAAATGAATTCATGAGTGTCACGGCCCAAACCTGCCCCTATGGATTTAGCACCGTAACCGGCCAATAATCCGTGACTACTGAAGGCCTGCTTAATAGTAAAGACAATAATACAGAGTAAAAGGGCTGGCAGAAGCCAAAACAGTAAATAAAAGATGTCCAATGAGCTGTGATAATCTAAATGCAAAAAGACTTTTCTGAACATATTCACATTCAGAACCGAAACAGTATATACATACATCATATACAGACATTCAAGTTAGGGACCAAATCCCTACCATAACAGTACAGTGCAAGTCTTAACATTTAACAGAACAGAGGCAAAAGGGGAAATCTAAAACACCCCAAAACAGCCTTGGCTTTGACGCACTCGAAACCTCGAGGTGAGGCATAATGGTTGGCTTTGACAAAACGGGAGCTTAGCCTGACGCTCCTAACATCAGTCCGATGCCTGGACACCTACATATATATATATATATATAAACAGTGAGCTAAAGCCCAGTGAATAACAGTTGTGTAAAGAGGTTAAGAATGAATGTCCTTTTAGTAAATAAACAGTCATATCAGTCACTTAGAAACCGTAGCATTCATATGTGGTGCATCCCATAACAAAACAGTACAGTGGGTCTTAACAGACCGAACAGTCAGTTGATGGTCATCATAACAGTAAACAGTAGTGGTTCCAAACATGGGAACCGATAAAGATCTTTGTGACAGTAGCAGTAACAGTGCAGTAACAATAAATTGCTATGGATGCCATGGTTACAATTTACAAATAGGACAAACATTCATTCATTAAACAATAACATTTCAGTAAGCAGAACAGTTGATCATTCAGAAAAATAATCATAATTGAACATATCTTTACAACATTGTTACTCACAGAGCACTGGGCTATAAGCAGCTAATGAGCATCCTTGGATGCCGACCCTACACAATTACAGAACGAACACACACTAAGTTACACAGTTGGGAATCAACAACTTAGTCCCTATCTCAACTCGGTGTGGTTTTACATCAATATCCTCATTAAGATGCCTTAAACATGGCCTAGGAATGCCTAGGATGGAAAGAGGATGCAAAGATGCACTTTAAAACACCTTTCAAAATTTTCAGAAAATAGGGGTCTCGCTCGAGCGTGGCTTTATACGCTCGAGCAGACATGCAGACAAAGGAGCTCCGCTCGAGCGTGACTTCCTTCGCTCAAGCGGACTGTAAACTTCATGAAAAGTACTGGATGCATGCAATTCACGCTCGACGGATGCTCGATCTCCACTCGAGCGTAAGACTTAGGTCCTCGCTCGAGCGTGAACTCTCTCGCCCAAGCGGATTGTAAAACACAAGAACTTCTAGGTACATGCATTTCACACTCGAGTGTAACTTTCCACGCTCGAGCGGAAGTGCATGACTCAGAGGGTACGCTTGAGCGTGAAGTCCTACGCTCGAGCGTGGGTCCAAAATCTGGAATTTCCATATTCATCCCCAAGCACAAAACTCAAGCATTTAAGCCTCAAACTCAATCCTTTTGGGCTAATTTTCTGGAAAACACTTAAAAACCCATAATACAACATGTTTCAAAGATCAATTTTGTAAAATCAAGCCCAAAGGTAAACCAACTAAACACCAATTTCAAATAAACTTCAAGAACAAGACGTACATTTAACATGCATGTGTTCAATTGAATTCAAAGCTACTAACACATGACTAAATGCAAGTTTTAGCTCAAGAACATGGTGAATTCATGGACTATAACAAAAATGTGGACATGCATGAATTCATGAAGAACAACTCCAAAATCCAAGAATATGTGCATGCATGCAAGAATTCACTCTCAAATTCAACTCTTTAAACCAATTCTTGACTTTAAACTCTAAATTACCATGAACCATGCAAGATACAACTCAAATTCGCAAATGAGAGGATGAAATCTCTACCTTAGGTCTTGAATTTCAAGTAAGGAGGCTCAAATATGCAATCTCTCTTCAAGTTTTCTAATTTTCCAAGCCAATCTAGGTGAACTCAATTTCTTCCAACTCTCTAGCTCTCTCTCACGTTTTCGGTCTCTGGAGGAAATGAAGATGATGCATCAAAAATGTATAAGGCATAATAAGGGTGGGTTTTTGAGTCAGTCCACTCAATGGCAATTTCATAAATAACTTGAACTAATGCAATTTAGCTTTATTTAATCTAATTTAATCACACCAAATCAATTTTCAATTAAATCTACCATAAAATCACATAAATCCTAATTAGCATAAAATACCAATCAATTTCAGATTCGGCCGCCGATAAGGCTTTCAATTCGCAGTTCAAAGATAAAACATGAACAGATCATTTAATGACTAACAGATAGAAATGCAATTAAACAACGTACTCATGTATTCAGTTCAGAATTTTAGTCTGTTCAATTACTTATCATGCTTAATCAGAGATTAGCACTAATTAAAGGTGAGGGTTGTCACAGTCTTCCCTCCTTAAAAGAGTTTGGCCCTCCAAACTCGGATTACCTTCATTTTGGAAGAATATTGGATCCAAAGGGAATAGTTTAGGATACCGTTTCATCATATCGTCTTCTCTTTCCCAAGTGGCATACACGCCACCATGGTTTTTCCAATCCACTTTCACTAACGGAATTTCTTTATCCCTCAACTTCTTGATTTGTCGATTTACAACCTGAATAGGCCATTCTTCATAAGTGTAGTCATCACTTAGCACTACACGGGTAGGCTCAATCACATGGAAGGGATCCCGAAGATAATCCCTCAACATTGAAATATGGAAGACATTATGCATATGCTCCATTTCAAGTGGAAGCGCTATTTGATACGCCACCGGATTAATCTTCTCAATGATTTCATACGGCCCGATATATCTCGGCGCTAGCTTACCCTTGACTCCAAAATGAGTCTGCCCTTTCATTGGTGTCACTTTAACAAAAACATGATCACCTACTTCATATTCCCTGTCTCGCCTTCGGACATCTGCATAACTTTTCTGTCGGCTTTGTGGGTTTTCAATCTCTGTTGAATCAATTTCACTTTTTCGGTAGTTTCCTGTACAATCTTGGGCCCATCTCCAACTTCTGCCCAGCAAATAGGAGATCGACATTTCCTGCCATATAAAGCCTCAAAAGGCACCATACCAATACTCGAGTGAAAGCTGTTATTGTAAGCAAATTCAGCTAGAGGTAGATGACTTTCCCAATTTCCTTGGAAATCAACAACACACATCCGCAGTAAGTCTTCCAGAGTCTGAATGGTTCTTTCTGACTGACCATATGTCTGAAGATGATATGCACTACTCAGTCTCAGTTTAGTACCCAATGTAGTTTGCAGACTTTGCCAAAATCTCGAGGTAAACTTCGAGTCCCTGTCAAAAACCATAGATACTGGCACTCCATGCAATCTAACAATCTCATCAATATAAATTATAGCCAATTTATCCGCATTATAGATTGTTTTGACAGGTAGGAAGTGAGCAGATTTAGTCAATCTATCAACAATAACCCAAATTGAGTCCATACCTTTACTGGAGCGAGGTAAACCAACATTGAAATCCATAGTAATATGTTCCAATTTCCACTCCGGTATTGGTAAGGGTTGCAGTAAGCCTGCGGGTCGTTGATGTTCAGCTTTAACTTGTTAGCAATGAAGACATTTCGATACAAAGTCAGCGATCTCTTTCTTCATTCCCGGCCACTAGAAATTCAGTTTCAAGTCTTGGTACATTTTCGTATTTCCTGGATGGATAGACAGTTTCGAATTGTGGCCCTCTTGCAGAATTCGTCTTTTCAAATTTCGTAATCATTCTACATACAACCTTCCTTGGAATTTCAACACATTGTTCTCAAATTTAAAGTCCAGCCTCGGTTTGGACTCCTGTTCATCAATGACCTTTTTCAAAAAGTCATCATGTTGCTGTTTCTCTTATCTCCTCAATTAGTGCCAGTTGAGCAGAAATAGCGGCTAAGGTTCCATCTTGTTCACGCAAAACAATTTCAACCTCTAATTTTTCAAGGTCACATAGCAATTCTTTCTGCCCGGTGAGTAAACAGGCCAAATTTCCAACTAATTTCCGACTCAGGGCATCGACAACGGTGTTAGCTTTCCCCGGATGGTACAAAATTTGCAAGTCATAATCTTTTATTAGTTCTAACCATCTCTGCTGCCTCATGTTCAATTCTTTCTGTGTGAAGAAATATTTCAATCTCTTGTGATCTGTATACACTTCACATGTTACCCCCATAAAGGTAGTGACGCCAGATTTTCAATGCAAATACCACTGCGGCAAGTTCTAAGTTATGGGTCGGGTAGTTCTTTTCATGCGGTCTTAGTTGTCGGGAAGCATATGCAATAACTTTACCATTCTGCATCAAAACACATCCCAAACCCTTATAAGAAGCATCACTAAATATGGCAAATCCATCCGTACCTGAAGGTAAGGTGAGAATCGGTGCAGTCACAAGTCGAGTTTTCAATTCTTGAAACGTTGATTCTCTCTGGTCAGTCTAGTCAAATGATATCCCTTTTTGAGTCAACTAAGTCAACGGTAGGGCAATTTTGGAGAAGTCCTTCACAAATCTTCTATAGTATCCGGCTAAGCCTAAGAAACTTCAGACTTTAGTAACATTAGACGGTCTGGGCCAATTCACTGCTACTTCAATCTACTGTGGGTCAACTGAAATGCCATCTTTACTGATCACATGTCCCAAAAACATTACATTGTCTAGCCAAAATTCACACTTTGTTAGTTTTGCATATAGTTTCTGTTCTCTTAAGGTCTGTAAGGCCATGTTCAAATGATGTTCATGTTCTTCCGTGCTTTTGGAATAAATCAAAATGTCATCTATGAAAACAACTACAAATTCATCGAGGAATGGTTTGAAAATTCTATTCATAAGGTCTATAAATGCAGCAGGTGCATTAGTAACTCCGAAAGGCATAACAAAGAATTCGTAATGTCCATACCTCGTTCGAAAGGCAGCCTTTTCAATGTCCTCTGGTTTGACTTTCAACTGGTGGTATCAAGATCTAAGGTCAATTTTTGAGAAAACCTGGGCACCCTGTAACTGGTCAAACAAATCGTCAATACGAGGCAATGAATATTTGTTTTTCATTGTTACCTTATTCAGTTCACGGTAGTCAATGCAAAGTCTTAGTGAGCCGTTTTTCTTTTTCACAAACAAAACTAGAGCGCCCCATGGCGAAGTACTAGGTCTGATGAACTTCTTATCCAACAGTTCTTGCAGCTAAATTTTTAATTCTTTCAGTTCGGTAGGTGCCATTTTGTATGAAGCTTTAGAAACTGGCTGTGTACCCGGAATCACATCAATGGTGAACTCAATGTCCCTGCCAATCAAATCCCTTGGCAAATCATCTGGAAAAACATATGGAAATTCTCTAACTATAGGAATACTATCCACATTAGCTTTAGCATCAATAGGTACAGTCAATATACAACATAGATACCCTTTACATCCCTTCTTAATCAATTTAAAAGCTTTCATAGACGAAATCAAATATAGGGGAGGTGCTACACCAACTCCGTTAAATACAAATTCAGGCAATCCAGGTGGACGGAAAACAACTTGTTTTGTTACACAGTCTATGGTTGCATGATATTTTGTTAACCAGTCCATTCCCAATATCACATCGAAATGATCGATATTCAAAGCAGTAAATCAATATACAAATGTACATCCCCAACAATAATTTCACATGCAGGGTACATATAAACACAAGTCATGGATCTCCCAACAGGTGAAGATACAGCTAGCAAATAATTCATGGGTTCTAACGGGCTATTTAGTTTTCGCGAAAAAGTATGCGAGACATATGAATGTGTAAACCTCGAATCAATCAGAATATATGCATTTTGAGCACAAATTGAGAGTGTACCTGACACAACTGTCTCGGTATTCTACATATCTCTCGGTACGAGTGCAAATACCCGGCCTTGCCTTAGAGGCTCCTTCCCGGTAACTTTGGGGTTGGGTTTTGGGAGCAAAGGATTCAAGGCGCTTAGTCGCAGCTTTACTATTGCCTTGAGATGTGGAAGGGCAATCTTTAACCATGTGGCCTACCTTACCACACCTGTAACAAGCACCAGAAATTTTATAACAAACCCCTTTATGTCTTTTCCCACATTCGGAGCATGGTGGTATGGAACCACTCCCCTGACTAGAACTAGTCGTTGACCCTGTATTTTACTTCTTATTCGATGAGTTATTTCAGCCTTTCTTAAACTTAAAACCCCGTCTCTTACCACGTCATTCAGTCGCTGGTGTTTCGGTCTGTTTTAATGCATCGATGTTCGACTCAGCTATTATCGCCCGGTCCAGAACATCCACATATTTCAGTAACTTCAGCACATTGATTCTGTCAAGTATCTCTACATTAAGGCTGCCTTCAAACTTCCTGGCCTTTTTGAAATCAGTGTCCACCATGTGTGGTGCATATTGAGCAAGTTCAGTGAACTTTGATTCATATTCGACTACAGACATGGTACCTTGCTTCTACTATTCAAACTCAGTCACTTTGCGATCCCTGACACACTGAGGAAAGTATTTTTCAAAGAAGGCTTCTTTAAATTGAGCCCAAGTCAAAGCAGTATTGGTGTCACGAATAAGCATCCACCACCTTCTGACATCTTCTTGCAAGGTAAAGGTAGCCAGCAATACCTTGTGTGCTTCGGAACACGAAAACACTTTGAACAATTTCTCGGTTTCTAGAACCCATGCTTCGGCCTTTAACGGTTCAAGGCCTCCCTGAAAGGATGGTGGTTTCATTTTGCTGAATTTCTGTGTCAGAGCAATTATATCATCATTAACATTCTATTCGGGTTGAACTGGAGGAGGTGGGGGCTATTAGTTCTGTTGTAGCCTTAAGGCCTCAGTCAACAGTTCAACTGTTCTTTCTAATCTTGTCATTCTGGCATCAGATGATTCCGTTTCATCGGCATTCCTTGCATTGTCCATTTCACTATATGCAATACAGTAATAATGAACATAGGAATTGCTTACTTAAACTCATTAGTACATTAGCACATATATTCATGTCATAGCCACACACACTTTTTCAATGCTTATGCAATGCCCTAATCACTTTTCTAGGACATCATATAGCTCATTTGGACACGTGTGTGCTGTATAACTTGTGGTTTGATATCGCTCTGATACCACTCTATCACGACCCAAACCTGCCCCTATGGGTTTAGCAATCAGAATCGCCAAGAATCCGTGATCATCAAGGCCCGCTAACAAGAAAGACAGTAATATAGAGTAAAGGGGCTGGCAGAAGCCAAAACAGTAAATAAAAGATGTCCAATGAGCTGTGACAATCTGAATGCAAAAAAACTTTTCTGAACATATTCACATTCAGAACTGAAACAGTATATACATATATCATACACAGACATTCAAGTTAGGGACCAAATCCCTACCATAACAGTACAGTGCAAGTCTTAACATTTAACAGAACAGAGGCAAAAGGGGAAATCTAAAACACCCCAAAACAGCCTTGGCTTTAACGCACTCGGAACCTCGAGGTGAGGCACAATGGTTGGCTTTGACAAAACGGGAGCTTAGCATGACGCTCCTAGCATCGGTCCAGTGCTTGGACACCTACATATATATATAAACAGTGAGCTAAAACCCAGTGTATAACAATTGTGTAAAGAGGTTAAGAATGAATGTCCTTTTAGTAAATAAATAGTCATATCAGTCACTTAGAAACCATAGCAGTCATATGTGGTGCATCCCATAACAAAACAGTACAGTGGGTCATAACAGACCGAACAGTCAGTTAATGGCCATCATAACAGTAAACAATAGTGGTTCCAAACATGGGAACCGACAGAGATCTCTGTGACAGTAGCAGTAACAGTACAGTAATAGTAAATTGATATGGATGCCACGGTTATAGTTTACAAATAGAACAAACATTCATTCATTAAACAATAACGTTTCAGAAAGTAGAACAGTTGATCATTTAGAAAAATAATCATAATTGAACATATCTTTATAACATTGTTACTCACAGAGCACTGGGCTATAAGCAGCTAATGAGCATCCTCAGATGCCGACCCTACACAGTTACAGAACAAACACACACTAAGTTACACACTTAGGAATCAATAACTTAGTCCCTATCTCGACTCGGCGCGGTTTTACATCAATATCCTCATTAAGATGCCTTAAACATGGCCTAGGAATGCCTAGGATGGAAAGAGGATGCAAAGATGCACTTTAAAACACTTTTCAAAATTTTCAAAAAATAAGGGTCTCGCTCGAGTGTGCCTTTATACGCTCGAGCGGATATGCAGACAAAGGAGCTCTGCTCGAGCATGACTTCCTTCGCTCGAGCCGTTCATGAAAAGTACTAGATGTATGCAATTCACGCTCGACCTCCGCTCGAGCGTGAGACTCAGGTCCTCGCTCAAGCGTGAACTCTCTCACTCGAGCGGACTGTAAAACACAAGAACTTCTGGGTACATGCATTTCACGCTCGAGCGCAACTTTCCATGCTCGAACGGAAGTGCACGACTCAAAGGGTACGCTCGAGCATGAAGTCCTACGCTCGAGCGTGGGTCCAAAATTTGGAATTTCCAAATTCATCCCCAAGCACAAAACTCAATCATTTAAGCCTCAAACTTGATCCTTTTGGGCTAATTTCCTGGAAAAAACTTAAAAACCCATAATACAACATGTTTCAAAGATCAATTTTGTAAAATCAAGCCCAAAGGTAAACCAATTGAACACCAATTTCAAATAAACTTCAAGAACAAGATGTACATTTAACATGCATGTGTTCAATTGAATTCAAAGCTACTAACACATGACCAAATGCAAGTTTTAGCTCAAGAACATGGTGAATTCATGGACTATAACAAAAATGTGGACATGCATGTGGAAATTCATGAAGAACAACTCCAAAATCCAAGAATATGTACATGCATGCAAGAATTCACTCTCAAATTCAACTCTTTAAACCAATTCTTGACTTTAAACCATAAATTACCATGAACCATGCAAGATACAACTCAAATTCACAAATGAGAGGATGAAATCTCTACCTTAGGTCTTGAATTTCAAGTAAGGAGGCTCAAATATATCTCTCTTCAAGTCTTCTAATTTTCCAAGCTAATCCAGGTGAACTCAATTTCTTCCAACTCTCTAGCTCTCTCTCACATTTTTGGTCTCTAGAGGAAATGAAGATGATGCATCAAAAATGTATAAGGCATAATAAGGGTGGGTTTTTAAGTCAATCCACTCAATGGCAATTTCGTAAATAACTTGAACTAACGCGATTTAGCTTTATTTAATCTAATTTAATCACACCAAATCAAATTTCAATTAAATCTACCATAAAATCACATAAATCCAAATTAGCATAAAATACCAATCAATTTCAGATTCGGCCGTCGATAAGGCTTTCAGTTCGCAGTTCAAAGATAAAACATGAATAGATCATTTAATCACTAACAGATAAAAATGCAATTAAACAGCATACTCATGCATTCAGTTCAGAATTTCAGTCTGTTCAATTACTTATCATGCTTAATCAGAGATTAGCACTAATCAGAGGTGAGGGTTGTCACAATGAGGGAATTGTGTTAGGAACGAAGAGTGTTAAACCATGCATATTTCTCACATTTTGAGTTGAATTTCCAAGAATTCCCTCATGCATGTCTTGAATTCACCTTAATTTTGTGAAATCATCAAATTTCACAATGTTTTGTAGCATTTGACCATGTTTTGAGAAGATTGAGTTTAAAGGAATTCGTGCATGTCATGTTCATGAAACACCCACAAATTTCAAGTTGAATTTTGAACAAATAGCAAGCTTTTGAGCCATGATTTCTTGAATTGATCTTTAATTCATGTTGTTTTAAGAGTTTTCATGTACTTCCTCAAGTTTTGGCTCATAAAGAATCAAGTTTTGAAGCTTTGAGTTTAAGTTTTGAGCTTGGAGATCAAATCTAGAAATTCCAGAATTTGCATCCACGCTCGAGCGTAGGAACCCACGCTCGAGCGACCACTCTGAGTGCGTGCACTTCCGCTCGAGCGACCTGAAGTATGCTCGAACGTGAAACGCAAGCCCTCAGAAGTTCATGTGTTTTGCAGCATGCTCGAGCGACAGAAGCCACGCTCGAGTGAGGGTCTGAGTCTCATACTCGAGCAGGGATCGAGCGTTCGTCGAGCGTGAAAATCAAGCAACCAGTACTTTTTCGAAGTTTACAGTCTGCTCGAGCGAAGAAAGTTACGCTCGAGCGAACCTTCACATTTTGCATGTCCGCTCGAGAGAGGAAAGACACGCTCGAGCGTGGACTCTATTTTCAGCAAGTTTCAAAAAATGTTTTCAAGTGCATTGTTACATCCTCATTCCATCCTAGGCATTCCTAGGCCATGATTAAGACAATATAATGAGGATAAGGATGAGAAACACACTTAGGACATGAAGATGTGTTTTGTGTGAATTCAAGCATGTGTTTCAATATATGTCTCTGTCATGTTATGTAGGTCACGTACCTCCAGTTCAGTGAATTACCTACTCTACTCGTTTACTTGGAGCCACCTGTTAACTATGAGTAATAACTCTGTAAAGTTATGTTTAATTACAAGTATTTTTTGAAATGCTATTTTATGAATTATGAATGAATGTCCATTTTTTTAAAATGTAATTGTGGTACCTTCAGTTCACGTGGCCCTCGCCCGAGGGTAACAATACCGTGGCCAATATGCACGTGGCCCTCACCCAGGGGTAACAATACTGTAACTTATATTCACGTGGCCCTTGCCCGGGGGTAACAATACCGAGGCCTATATTCACGTAGCCCTTGCCTGGGGGTAACAATACCATGGCTACTTGCGCGTATGGACCCTTATTGTCGTCAATACTGACTATACATGTGGGTCTCAGGACTATGTTGATATGTTAGCTAATAGGTGTACCACGTATAATTTTATGCAAAAATCTGAATATGATTATGAGCATGTATCTGAATCCAATTCCGATTTGAAATCTAATTATGCATAAGACTCTAATTTCTAACTCTGTGATGGAAATCATTTATTAAAACCCTTTACCTTGTTATTATTCACTGGGTTTCCGCTCACTATTTATTTGTATCTATGTAGGTGAACAGGCGCGTAACCAGGCCTAAGTTGCTGCCTGGCGAGTTTTGGTGTCAGCCAGCCATCATGCCTCCCGTGGAGGTTCCCTTTTGAGATCTGCTCAAGTTTTGTGTCCTTGAGACTTTTGTGCTTTCTAAATGCTTATGTCTGGTCTGAACACGTTTGGAAACTTTGTATAAGTGGCTTGGGTGACGAAAGGCTAATGTATTTTCGATGCCACATCTGTATGTATATGTATATAAGTTAGTTCGAAAATTTCCTGTTCCATGTATGTCTGCACGGCTTTATGGACTATGTATGTTTAGTATATTTGTTTCCTCAGCCCCTGTTTATATGTTATTATGTTCAGAGGCCTTTGGTAATCCAAGGATTACTGGCCGGTTACGATGCTAAACCTATGAGGGCGGGTTTGGGTCGTGACAATATGATTATGAGATTTAATTTCTAGGATATTGATTGAGTCTACAGGGTTTCTAGAAGTCCTATTAGAAGAGCACTTGATCACTATTGTTTTTAATTGGAACTCTAGCAACGCCGCGGGATGGTCATTATCTAGGAATGAAATTCGTATGTATTTACATGACTATGTGCTTATGTGGAGTGAATTACTATTGTCCACCGCATTAAGATACGAGTGAGTTAGCTTCGGCACATTTGTAAATGTGCTAATCTTTTTTGTTACCATTATTAGGATATTAGGACGTGCACGCGGTGGTGGTAAGCGTGATAGGCCTAGGAGGCATGTGGTGCCTTTACCGAATGAAATTCTGGCATAAAAAAAAGGGGTTGGTCAAGCCAATGTGGTCGAACCAATTGGCCAATAGGCCATGGGCGCTTTAGCCTGCGAAATAGCCGGAGCGTTGTGAGAGTTTATAGACATTCTCAAACCTAAGAATCAAGTCTAGGCCCAAGTAGCTGAGGTAGGGTCGTCTTTCTTGAAGCGGGAGTTTTTCCGGTCAAATCTGGATGAGTTGTTGGGTGATCCCAAGGAGCCACTGAAGGCAGACTAGTGGTTAGAGCAGATAGTGCAAATGTTCAAGATGCTTGGCATCGAGGACGATCAGTTATAAGTGACCTTGGCATCCTTCCAGCTGAAGGGAGATGCGGATCAGTGGTGGAAGTATGTGCATGGGCGCATTGGGATGACTTGGGAGGCTTTTGTCAGCGCCTTCCCAGACAAGTTTCTACTTTCTATGGTTAGAGAGAAGTTAAGAGACTAGTTCTCCAAGATGGTGTAGTTGAACACTCTGGTGGCTGAGTTTAAGGCCACATTTACTAGCCACTCTAGGTTTGCGCCAGAGTTAGTGGCGACAGAAAAGCGCTGTTGTTTGGAGTTTGAGAAGAGGTTGAGGACCCGGCTCATGTTCAAGGTGGTCAGGTCGATGATTAGAGATTATGGACGCCTTGTGGAGGCCGTAGCTCACCTTGAGGTCGTTATGCAGATAAAGGAGGAGAGGATGGGGGGCTCTAGGAGAAGTCAGGATGTTCAAGGGGACAGCAAGAGGCAGAGGGGTCCTACCTCATAACAGTCCCAGGGAGCACAGTTGAGGTCTACCTTTTCAGTGCCGAGTTTGGGTTCTGGGAGAGGTGGTCAAGGAGATTTTACTTGTTACAAGTATAGCCAGTTGGGCTACAAGTCTCCAGTTTCCCTGCAAAGAGGAGGAGGGTAGTGGTCTGCATCATCTTTGGCTCGTTCTCAAAGCCAGAGTCAAGGAAGAGGCCAGCTGCTCACTTGTTATCAGTGTGGGTAGGTGGGGCATATAAAAAGATTTTGCCCTCAATTGAGCAGTACATCTAGTACGTCGGGTTCGAGGTAGGCATAGAGCCAATAGCCGGCACAGTCAGCATAGGCCTCGAGAGCCAATCAAGGAGCCTCTTCGGCTCAATCAGTATATTAGGCTTATGCTCTGAGGGGTAAGCAGGTTGAACAGAGACATTTAAGGCATGCGTATGTTGTTATCACGCTATATCTAGTACCAGCACCTTCGATAGTGAGAGGTACATTCTTGTTTTGCAATGCGGTTACTAATGTGTTGATTGATAAGGTGCATTCCATTCATTTATTTCATCTGCATTTGCATCGATTTTGGAGTTAGAGTTGGCTCGGTTAGCATTTCCTATATGTGTAAAGTCACCTATTGGTGATGAAATTATTTTGAAGCAGGGGTATCAGGGTTGTGACATAAAAGTTACCAGTCGCTGACTTCCTTTTGCATTTGTGTTGATTGATATGTCTAGTTTTGACGTTATATTAGGCATGGATTGGTTGTCATTCTATCAGGCTATTATAGACTGCTATCATTAGAGGGTTACTGTATGTACCTTGAGCGGTGATTGTTTTTATTTCTTGGGAGATGAGGTGGATAGAGTCTTATCACCAGTGTATGATCTACGTGGATGGAGTGAGCTTAGTTGCCTTCTTGCCAACTTCCTGAGTACTAAGTGTGATGAAGTTCGAGTTGAGTTGCCAAGGGTAGTTTGTGAATACCCAGATGTTTTTCCCGAGGATTTTACTAAATTACCACCTCACCGAGAGATCGAGTTCTCGATTGACTTAGTGCTTGGCACGACATCGATCTCAATGGCTCCGTATAGATTTGCCCCTGCTGAGTTGAGTGAGTTGAAGATCTAACTCCAAGAATTGTTAGATAAGGGTTTCATTCGCCCTAGTACTTCGTCTTGGGAAGCACCAGCTCTTTTTACAAAAAGAAATATGGTACGTTGCGACTTTTTATAGATTACTGAAAGTTGAACTGGGTAACTGCTAAGAAGAAGTACCCAATGCCTCATATAGATGATTTGTTTGATCAGTTGAAGGGGTCTTATTGCTTCTCTAAGATAGACATGAGATCAGGTTATCACCAGTTGAGAGTAAGGGAGAAGGATATCCCGAAGACGACATTCCTTACATGGTATGGTCATTATGAGTTTCTTGTGATTCCTTTTGGGCTAACCAATGCACCAGCTGTATTTATGGATTTGATTAATCGGATCTTCTGTGAGTTCTTAGACCGTTTTGTGGTCGTCTTTATGGACGACATCTTGATTTACTCACCCTCTGAGGAGGAGCACGAGAAACATTTGCGAGTGGTACTTGAGTTGCTTAGAGCCCACAAACTGTATGCTACATTTAGAAAATGTAAATTCTAGTTGAAGGAAGTTAAGTTTTTAGGCCATGTGGTATCTGGAGAAGGGGTGACTGTAGATTCATCCAAGATAGAGGCAGTGCAAGATTGGGAACAACCTAAGAATGCTTTTAAGATCCATAGTTTCTTCGGGTTGGCTGGATATTACCGTCAGTTTATGAAGGATTTCTCTAGATTAGCTTCACCGTTAACTAGACTGACGAGAAAGGGAGTTAAATTTGTGTGGAATGAGACTTGTGAGAAGTTTTTTCAAGAGCTTAAGGTTAGACTTACCACTACTTCAGTATTGATTATTCCGGAGAAGGGTTTAGGCTATTCGATGTGTTATGATGCTTCATGGGAAAGGTTTGGGTTGTATATTGATGCAAGAAGGGAAAGTAGTGGCCAATAGCTCATGGTAGTTGAAGACACATGAGAGGAACTACCCTACTCATGACCTAGAGTTAGCAGCGGTGATTTTTGCCTTGAAGATCTGGAGGCATTATTTGTATGGTGAGAAGTTTGAAGTATTTTCTGATCACAAGAGTTTGAAATATCTGTTTACATAGAAAGACTTGAATCTGAGGTAGAGGAGATGGATGGAGTTCATAGAAGATTATGACTTTGAATTACATTATCATCTGGGAAAGGCCAATGTTGTGGCCGATGCCTTGAGTAGGAAATACATTAGCAGTGTAACTTATATTGTCATCTGGGAATGGGTGATGTTGGGTGCCATTGAGAAGTTTGACTTGCATCTTGGCGAGTCTGTTGAGTCTACAGCCTTATTTTCGATAATTGCACAACCTACACTTGTGAACCGAGTGTTAGAAGTACAGAAGAGTGACCTTGAGGCAGAATCCCTCCAGGAGAATATTTCCAGTGGGAAGGTAGAAAGAGGCTTCAATGTGTATCCCGACCTGAGTGCGAGATACTATGACCATCTTTTCATACCGGAGTCTTGCCGAGAGGAATTACTCCGAGAGTTTCACCATTCACGCCTTGCGGTGCATCCGAGAGACATGAAGATGTATCATGACCTTAGTCTCCAGTTTTGGTGGAGAGGTATGAAGAAGTTTGTGGTCGTATTTGTATCTAAGTGCCTTACTTGTCAACAAGTGAAAGGTGAACATTAGAGGCCAACGAGTTTGTTGCAACCCTTACCTATAGCCGAGTGGAAATGAGAGCATGTCACGATGGATTTTGTTATGGGCCTTCCGAGGACTCAACGGGGTGGTGATGCAATTTGGGTGGTAGTTGACTGGTTGACCAAGTCGGCGCACTGTATACCTATACATGTGAGTGACCCTGTAGACTATCTTGCCGACTTTTACATTAGGGACATAGTGAGGTTGTATGGGGTTCTTATGACGATTGTTTCAGATAGAGATCCGCGTTTTACGGCTCAGTTATGGCAGAGCCTACAAAGTGCCTTGGGCATGAGATTGACCTTTAGCACTGCGTATCATCCTCAGCCTGACAGGCAGTCCAAGCATACCATTCAGATCCTCGATGATATACTTCGAGGTTGTGTCCTCGATTTTAAAGGGTCGTGGGAGAGGCATTTTCCCTTAGTGGAGTTCGCCTATAATAACAATTTCCAATTGAGCATTGGCATGGCACTGTTTGAGGCCTTATATAGCCGAACGTGCAGCTCCCCTGTGTGTTGAGCCGAGGTGGGTGATGCACCTATGTTAGGTCCGAAGTTGGTCCAGGAAACGACTAAAAAAGTCCCACTTATCCGTAAGAGATTGGTTACAGCTCAGAGTCGCCAGAAAAGTTATGCCAACCATAGAAGTAAACCTTTGTCTTTTGAGGTGGGAGATCATGTATTCTTGAAGATATTACCTAGAAGAGGTTTGATGAGATTTGGAAATAGTGGGAAGTTGTCCCCTTGATTCATTAGGCCTTTTGATATCCTGGAGCGGATTAGAGAGGTAGCTTGCCATTTGGCCTTGCTGCCACAGCTTTCCAAGGTTCATGATGTGTTTCATATTAGCATGCTTCGGAAGTATGAGCCGGATCCGTCGCACATGTTAGATTGGACCAACTTAGAGGTAGATGATGATGCCTTGTATGTGGAGAGACCGGTGAGAGTCTTGGCTACCTGGGACCAAGTCTTGCGAGATAAGACAATTCCCTTGGTTAAGGTATTGTGGAAACACCACGGAGTTGAGGAAGCAACGTGGGAATATGAATTGGAAGTCCGTGAGACATATCCATATTTATTTGTAGAAACTTGAACATGTATTGTATTGTTGTTATGTTAATGAAATATGAAAACATTGTATATGTTTTGGAAATATAGAAACATCATATATGTTGTTTATGTTTTGAAAATGCAAGTTTATTATAAACATTGTATATGTTTTGGAAATATGAATTATGCATTCAGTATTGAGAATTTGTTTATCGTGTTGATGGGATTGGATGATTGGGGAATGGGTCATGATGATGGAATTGATTAATGATCATTATTATAAATAGTTTAAGCATAACTTTAAAACTTGATTTGAAATTTTGGGAACGAAATTCTTTAAGAGGGGAGGTTATAGCGATTCCGATTTTGACCAGACCCATTTGATTTTCTAGACTCGGGTTTTGTGATTTCTGAATGTTGTACTTGTCTTTCTCTCCTTATTCTTACTTGAGTTTGGCTATTGGGTTGTATTGAACATGTTTGGAACATGTTGGTTATTTGATTTTCAAACCTTTTGTTGGCCAGGATTTTGTTTCTCCGCTCGAGCGGCACTTTTTGTGCTTGAGGGGGCTTTGTGAACTCTCAGTACTTTCGTAGGTTTACAAAACTACTAGGAAGATGTATTCTACACTCGAGTGGCATTTTCTACGCTCGAGTAAGCTCATTTCAGCCCTTCTTCTTGCCGGCGTTAGTGCATTTCTGTAAAACTACTAGAAGTGTGCATTCTACGCTCGAGCGTCATTTCTTGCGCTCGAGTGGAACAGCTTATTGTGTTTGACGCTCGAGCGTCAACTCTTGCGCTCGAGTAGATTATGCGTATATCAATTCGCAGTAGCATCTTTTTACATCACTTTTTCACTCTAAACCCTAGATCGAGAACTTTTCTCTTTAAAACTCACACTCTCTCTACATTTTCACCTAGATCCGTTGGTTTTCCTACCCTAGTGTCTTGAGGAAAAAGGTACAGCATTTCAAGAGCTCCGTTTTGATTTGAATAGATCTTGATTCTGGTATCTTCGAAGTTCCTCCACTTCTTCCTTGGTTTTCTAAGCTTAAGGTACGGATTTTCTACACTCTCCTATGATTTTTAACTTAGTTATTTGTTATTGTGTAACTAATGTTGGGAATTGGAGGATTTTAGACAAACCTAGGATTTTGGTTTAACATCAAAAGAGGGGTTTTCAAATGAAGGTATTGAAAATGGTTATGGGTATAGTAATAAGGATGTTTCGTGTTGAATTTGTTGATTTTGACACATGGATTGGATTTGGGAGATAATGGAGTTTTGCCTTAAAATATTTAAAATAAATATTTTATATAAATTATAAAATTGGCATTGGAAATCTGAAATTAGACGAATGTTTATATCAATGGTGGAGTTGGATGTGTATTGTCCCTCACTTATGGAAATTTAGATAATTTATCTGTCGTGGAGATTGTATATCTGTTTAGAAATATCTATTTTGGGCTATCGGTGGAGAATAGCTATGATTGTTGTAGAAAGTGCATAAGAATTAGGTGAATTGAAACTAATCTCTTATTGGTTGTCATTGAACATGACTATGTTTTAATACATTGTATATGTATGATGTTTGGGAGAAGAAAATGGATGCACTCCATGTTTAAGAGGAGAAAGGGGATGGACTCTAGTGAATTAAGTTGGCCTGTGTGTTCAGGGTGAAAGTCCCCAAAGCCGCTTGTATACGTAGGTGCCAATCCCGCAGACGAAATGTTCGTAAAATGAAAAATGAATGTGTTTGTATGATAACTATATTGATTTATGACCCGATGAGTTGTATTCTCAGTATTGGGTGATTGAACGAAATGGATATGATCAATGAAACGATATATGAAACTTGGCATACTATGATCTTATAAATTATGAATGATTGTATTGCAAGCATTGTGTATACACATTTTACTTATATCTTTGCTATGATTCATATATTGTGTTAGATTGTTTTTACTAAGCTTTGGCTCACCCTGTTTGGGAAAAACCATTTTCAGGTATTGGTTATATGCCTCCGCCAAGGACTTAGCTTGGGAAGATATTGAGCTGAAGGCTCGCTGTAATAACCCCGACCTATGGTTAACGTTAATCCATGCTTAATCATGCCTAATAAGTAATTAAAGTGAAATTTTGCATCATATGTTGCCTTATTTATGTTTATGTTTGTTTAACGTAGAAAGATCTGTTCATATTTTCGTTTCGATTTGCGAATTGAAGGCCTTATCGGCATCCGATTCAGAAATTGACTTAGTTTTTGTGTTAATTAAAATTTTTAGAATTTTATAATAGGTTTAATTGAAATTTGATTCGGAACGAATTAATTAGAATAAATTGTACCCATTTGATTAGTGGTAATCTTAATTAATTAAACTCTCTAACCAAGCCTATATAAGACTCATTTGTCTCATGACACTTCACTTAAAAACTCATCCCTTCACCTTAGAACATTAAAAATGTGGAAGAGAGAAAAAAAGAAGAATAATTAAGCTCAAAGCTAGGAAAAAGAGAGAATGCTAAGAATTGTAGGAGATTTGCAAAAAAAAATTGGGAGGTGAAGGTCTACACTTGTGCAATTTAGACTCTAGGTAAAAATTTTAGTATTTAACCTTGTAATATAGTTGATTAATGCATGGAAACAAGTGAATTAGGTGAATTCATATGGGAATTGAGCTAGAATTGAAGAAAGTTAAGTCATTCCATACATGCATGCATATTTCATAGCATTTTGAAATTGTTTTCAAAGATTTCCTCTCATGCATGTTGTAATTCTAGCATGGTTTGAAGAATTCATAACATTTCTCACCATTGGACCTCATTTGATCATGTTTTGGAAGCTATGAACTCAAGTGAATATATGCATGTCATGTTCATATCATGTTCTTACATTTCAAGTTGAATTTTGCACAATTGACATGCTTTTGTGCCTTGATGTCATGAAATGATCTTCAAATCATGATATTTTACAAGTTCCTAAATGTTTTCCAAAATTTTGGCCCAAGAAGATAAGTTTTGAGGTGTGGAATTCGAGTTTGGAGTTTGGGAGTGCAATTTGGAAATCCCAGATTCTGCACTTCTGCTCGAGTGACAGATTCTGCGCTCTAGCGGCCACCTTTGTTTTTGCACATCCGCTCGAGTGACCTTAAGTCCGCTCGAGCGTGAAATGTATGCTTCCAGAAGTTTGCATGTTTTGCAGACTGCTCGAGTGACAAGAGTTACGCTCGAGCGGGGGCTTGGGTCTCACGCTCAAGCAAAAGTCGAGCGACCATCGAGCGGAGATTTCACACAACCAGTACTTTTGCAAAGTTTACAGACCACTCGAGCGGGGGAAGTTGCGCTCGAGCATCCCTTCACATGTTTGCATGTCCGCTCGAGCGAGGGAAGTTGCGCTCAAGCGGGACCCCTATTTTTAGCAAGTTTTGTTAAATGTGTTCAAATGCATTTTGGCATCCTCATTGCATCCTAGGCACTCCTAGGCCATAATTAAGACTCAACAAGAGTTTAAGACTTAGAAACACACTAAGAATGAAACGAAAGAAGTTAAATACCAACCAAGTGTGTGTTTCATTATGTGTTTTTGCTATGTATGTGTAGCTCACGCGCCTCAAATTATTTGATTTGTCTATTCTACAAATGGAGCCATCTGTGAGTAATAACTTAGTAAAGCTATGTTTAACTATGTTTAACTTTAATTATTTTTTGAATGATATGAATTAAGATCTGTTTTATGAAATGTTATATTCTGTGTAATGAATGATTGTCGAAGTTTTTGAAATGTATTCTTGGCATCCTTAGCACAATGCCCTAGCCCGGGGGTAACAATACCGTGCCTTTATGAGTAAGGCCCTTGCCCGGGAGTAATAATACCATGGTCTCATGGCCCTTACCTGGGGGTAACAATACCATGGTTCAAGCAAGTTATAAGTTTTTCCCGGTACTGGAGGTTCCCAATGGAACTACCAAGCAAGTTAATGCTAATGGATGTACCATGTATAACGAAGCATGAACTCTCATTTCTGTATGTAGTTGAACAAGAACATGAATATATCTGCTTCTATTATAAACTCTGATTTCAGTACCTGTTATGGATATCATTCATTTAAAACCGTTTACTTTGTTATTATTCACTGGGTTCCAACTCACTATTTATTTTATGTATGTAGGTGAGCAGGCACGTGACCAAGCTCAGAGTTGAGGACCTAGCGTCTCAGTTTTTGTTAGCCACTCTTCTGTGCCTCCCGAAGAGGTTCCCTTTCGAGATGTTTAGTTTTATAACCTTACTATAGATGTTTTTGCTTGTTTGCTTATCTGTACACTGGGCTAAGTCCCCTTTTGGTTTCATTTTTATGAATGGGTGATGCATGATTAATGTATTTATGACGTTATATATATTTTTACAAGTTTGTTTTGAAGATTTCCGTCTCATATATGTTAACACAGCTCTATGGACATTATATATTCTCTATATTTGCTTTCGCTGCCCCTTACTATATGTTGTTCTGTCAAGAGGCCTTTGGTAATCTAAGGATTACTGACTAGTTACGACACTAAACCTATAGGGGTGGGTTTGGGTCGTGACACTCACTTTTGTTTATTTTGTATTTTCCTTTTGTACAAGCCTAGGGCTTATTTGTATTGAGCTTATGACTCATTTTGTTGTAATCAAGTATGGTCTTGGAAAAATGTAAGCCATTAGAACATATGAATATCTGTTTAGCTTTATTATTTATTTACGTCTTGTAACACATGTTGTAGATTTAGGATGAACGATTTATGAATGTATATCGCATGTGTTACCTTTTGTATATTAACTCTGATTAATGGAAGCTTCTTATTGTATCTTTATCACTTTGTCCTGGTGCTTGGAGTTGGATTATTGTAATTATTTTGGGGGCGTTATAGCTTTGGTCCAGCGACTTGGCAAACCTAATATCTTTCTTACAATGACTTGTAATCCAGCATGGCTAGAGATTAAAGTTGAGTTAGAACCTAATGAGGAAGCTTAAAATACACCAGATTTAACCTCTCATGTTTTCAGAGCAAAAATGCAACAACTAAAGGATGACATCCTAAAATATCAAATCTTTGGGAAAGTCATTGCATATGTTTATGTCATTGAATTTCAAAAGAGAGATCTTACACATATGCATCTATTGTTAATTCTAGCACCTGGACAAAAGCTTTTATCTCTTAATAGTTATGATCCAATCGTATCTGCTGAACTTCCTGATAAAAAAAAACATCCTCATTTGTTTTCTATGGTGGTAAAACACATTATGCATGGACCTTGTGGTGAAATGAGTCCAAACAACATTTGCATGAAAAATAGAAAATGCAAAACTCATTATCCTAAAAATTTTGAACCTATAACAAGCTCTTCCAAAGACTCATACCCAATATACAAGCGTCGTGCTGATGGTAATCAAGTGAAAATCAGAGGGCAAATTTTGGATAATCGTTGGGCAGTTCCATACAATCCATATCTTCTTGCCAAATATGATTGCCACATTAGCATAATGAAGCATACAATGCTGGTAAAATAAATTAACATGCTTCATCTTCAAATTCTCTATTTTCGTTTCCAAATTTTAAAATATTCTACATATATTATGCAGGATGGAAAAGTTTCAAATAAAGCCCTTCCAAAATTGAATGTGTCAAAATATCACATTATTCAACTAAAGCCTGCAACAATATCAGTTCTATGGACAAGTAATGCTTCAACATGTCATCACATCAGTGAACAATGATGCTATAAAACCCTCCATGATAACTCTTGCTTCAAAACCACATCAACAATCTATCCTAATAGAACCCAAAGCAAAGAAAGAACTGTTTCCATCAACTGTTGGTACAAATGTTGCTTCTGATATTTCAACTACTGCTGTTCATACAAATTTTGCTTCTCATATTTCTGCTGAAACAAGTGTATCCTCTACAAAATCTCTCTAGAAAAAGCACTCTACACTATAATATTTTTGTAACATATGACTACAATGTAACATATTTTTGGTTTGGTGTGGCTCAGGTGGTTTGGTTTGTAATATTTTTGTTGTTGGTTGTTTGGAACTAAAATGTGCTAGACACAACTCAATATTACTTTTGTAACATATCTTAGTGTTTATGCAAGTAAATTATCCAATATTACTTATAATGGGTATTAACCCACTTACTGCTACAACCCTAGTTTGGACATAATTTTTATAGTACTATTCTCAAAATCAAAAAAAGAGCATGTGTGCTGATTGTTTTTACAGGCCACACAGTAGAAGTTGCTGTTATATCTCAAAAGCTATTGAACTTTCCAGATGCGAGATGCCCCTCATTTGTTGTCACATTTAATAGTCCATGGTGTTTTTCATTTAATTTCATTTCATTTTTTCCATCTATGGTTCATCCATTCATTCAAAAAATATATATATATTATTAACAAAATAATATTATTATTTTCTTTTATTAATGTGCATTTTGATGGGCATTAGCTAGCGTACTTTGCACACAGCCCCCTCACTAGTTTATATATATAAAGTAGTGTTTTTCCCTTAATTATGTGGCACATGCTAAAGATTTACTCTTTTCTAAAAAAGCCAAATTAGTATGCCTTTTTTATCAATATATAAAGTTTTACACAAACTCAATTTCAATTATAATAACTAATTTTATGTAGATTCCATTTAAGAAATGCTTATTTTTCATATATATAATTATAATGTAATTATTATGATATTTAAAATATATATATATACATATAAGTAGTGTTTTTCCCTTACTAATGTGACACATTCTAAAGGCTTACTTTATTATAAAAAAAATCACATCAGTATGCATTTTCCATTTATATATAAAGTTTTACACAAATTCAATTTCAATTATAATAACCAATTTTATATAGATTTTATTTGAGAAATAATTATTTTTCATATATATAATTATAATGTAATTATTATGATACTTGAAAAATAAATTATATCAATATACAAATAAATAAATAAATAAGACAGAATGTGATTAATTATGTGTATTGCACGGATTAAATTAATTTTGTTTTATATATTTTATTTTTTGTCTATCTTATTAATATCTTAATATTAATTTATATTTAGTTTTTTTATTTAACATGAACTCATTTATTACAAAATATTTATATTTAATTTAAATTTTATATACCTATATAAAATATGTATGAATAATTCAAAAACAATAGTAAACAAAAAAGGAAAATTTACCCACAAATCCTAGTTTCTGAAAAGTTGAACCATTTAGTCCTAAAAGTTTTCTTATGCTCCATTTAGTCCCATTTATACATCATCATGATGTTCATAATGTAAATGAATCTGATGTTTCATTCTATAATTTCAAAATTTATTGAAATCTGATGAACATTAGATGTATGAAATCTAATATTTGAAACATTCATCCTATAATTTCAAACATTATTAAAATCTGATGAACATTAGATGTCTGAAATCTAATGTTCGAAACATTAATCTGATGTTTGAAACATTGTAATGAGACCTTTCAATCTATAAGAAAACTTTTAGAACTAAATAGTGTATAAGTTATTAATTTGGGATTTATTGGTGCATCTCTCAAGAAAAAATCAATACTCTACATAATTAATTTATGTATTTTCTTTTTAATCCAATCACAACATATTTATATATTTAGTTTAAAAAAACATAATTATATTAATCTTTTAAATAAATTTTGTATAATTCTATTTCTACATATTTTTATTTTTCCAAATAAATATAAAAATAAAATTAAATAATTAGAATCACTTTTATTTTTATATTACTAATTCTATTATAATTTAACTATTACTTTTAAAATAAGTGTTTATTTTATTATCTTATAATTATATATAATATAAAATCATTATATGATAATTCAAGTACAACATAGTTATATTTAATTTTTAAAATAAATTTTATATGGTTTTTATTTCTACATATTCTTGTTTTCCAAATGACTATAAAATAAAATAAAATAATTAAAATCACTTTTAATTTTGTGTTACTGATTCACCTTCCAATTTAACTATTATTTTTAATGGAGGTGTTTGGAAAAAAAAGTAGGTCTAAAATAACCCACTAAAAGACAAAATAGGCTAAAATAGTTAATAATACAAAATATAACATCCAACCCATAACTATTTTCTTTTTTTCTCTCACAACCATCAAATCAACTAAAAAAAAACTTTCTAAATACAACTATTTTAGTTAAGCTAAAATAACTAAAAAAATCAAATAAAATAGCATACTTTCCAAACAAAGCAAATATCAAAATGAGTGTTTCTATTATAATTTAATAAAATTGTTATATAATAATTATACTTTTAGTATAATATAATTTAAATTATTAAAATAAATAAATAATTTAACTAAATTTATTATATATAAATTTTCAAATAATACTTTTATAAAACAATAGTATTTAAAATTATTAAAAATAAATAATTTAAACTTAAACTTAAACTTAAATTTAAATTTAAATTTATAACATATATAATAATATTATAAAATATCATTTTCAAAATAAAAAAACTTAACCCACCGGGTCAACTGATGGTAAATATATAGTATAAAAAAATTATCTTATAACTCGAAAATGAGCTTGAATAAACTGAATTAGTATTTATTAGAGAATCGGACAAAATACTTATTTATCGTGATTCTTATTTTGTCGGCTGTGATTGTTAGTCATTTTGTCGAACGATTAGTCGAATAATTGTTATTTTATCAACCGCGATTGTTAGTCTTCTCGTCGGATGACCAACCGAAAAACTGACCGACAAAATAAATTTCGAACCATTCAAGTCAAACTCAAATCCGGGCTAGCCAGGAGTGTTGACAGTATAAAGTACCGTAGGCATAGTACGAACTAATACGTCCATGTCATCCACGCCCAGCAACCCAAAAGATGACACGTACCCATTAAAAGTCTAGAAACCAGTTTTTAAAAAAAAACGACTGGCTACCAAGGACTCCTCTCTTCCAGTTCCAAGTCTCTCTCTCTCTCTCTCTCTCTCTCTCTCTCTCTCTTTATATATATATATATATAACAAGAATCAATCTCTCCATTGAAACCCTACCAAAGCTGTCAAAGGTAACAACAATAATTGTTATCTTCCAGCCCACACTCCACATGGTGTGGGTGGCACCATGTGCTAAAGAAGGGTGGTAAGGGCAACACCAACTCACTAAAGGAAGATAGTGAAAGTGGCATCACCTTGGCCAATTATGGCTGTCACTTCACCTACTTCTCTTCTCTTGGTTATAAATTGAGATGAGTGAGGAGGGGTTAAGGATACGATGGGAGTGACACACAGAGCTGAAGAAAGCAAACACAGAGTGTATAATCTGTGAGTGAGAGTGCATTCTATAGAGCGTTGTGAGGTGTGAGTTGTAATCTCCCTCCGGGATAATTCTATAGCAGATATCACTCTCGTGGATGTAGGCAATTGCCGAACCACGTAAATCTCTTGTGTTATTGTGTATGATTCATTTCTGGTGTCCCATAGTCCTAACAAGTGGTATCAGAGCCTCGTCGGTCGCGTTTCAGAACAAAAACAGAGTGTTTTTCGAAACTACCCAGAAATCACGTTGCTCGAAATCAAGTTTTGAGCATACCAGAAGCAAGGTCTCCTACAGAGCAATCCAGAACTGCAAAAAAGAGGCCCAGAAGACCCTGGACATGCCCTTATGCACCCTCTGAAATTGTGGCGTGATCCCACGCACTTTCACGGGCCGTCAGGGCCCGGTGCGTCATCCTAGTCTCTTACACGCACCTCACACGCGATGCAAGGTAGAAGATGAGCCACATCAGCGCCACGCAGCACCACATCACCGTCCACGTGGCTGCTACGTCACGCTATGTCAGTCTCAGTTGACTGTTGACTGTTGACCGAACCGAAGCCGACCCGCCAGAGCCGTTGACTTAAGCCGTTGATTGAGCCGCCAAGCCAAACCGGAGCCGAAGCCGAGCTTCCAAGCCGAGAGGAGCTGCTTTGACTGCGCTGCTGACCGCGTTGACTAGGCTGCTTGGTCGAGCCATTGACTGGAGGAATTATTCGGTGCTTCCCAAGCGCACTAGATTTCGCAGATTTGAACCGTCCAAACTGTTTTGGCTTATCAGAGCCATTCTGAGTCCATTTTTGACGATTCAATAGTACTTTCCAACTATTTGGAGTATTCCGGACACATCCGTATGGTCAGATTTTTCATTCAGAGTTTTTCTGTAAAAAGAAAGAATATAGGAATCCACATCAACTTCAAGATCTATGTTCAAGTTGACTCCTTCCAATTATGCAATTTGGAAGTCACGGATAGAAGACATCCTGTTTTATAAAGACCTATTTAACCCTATTTTTGTAAAAGGGGTTAAACCTGAAGGAGTGAAAGATGATGACTGGATAAAGATGAACTACCAGACTATGGATAGACCACGGTGTGTACCATCATGTCGCCAAGGAGACAGATGCCTATTCTCTATGGACAATGTTAGACGACATGTACTGATCAAAGACTGCTCGGAACAAAGCCTTGATGATGAGAAGGCTTGTCAATTTGAAGTTGAAGAATGATATGTCTATCGCCGAGCACACCAGTGAATTTAAAAATCTAATGAATCAGCTAGCAACCATCCAGATACACTTAGACGATGAAATGCAAGCCGTACTACTACTCAGTTCTTTACCGGACAGTTGGGAGACATTGGTGGTCTCTCTCAGCAACTCTGCACCAGAAAGGAAACTGACCATGAGCATGGTCACAGACGCCATATACAATAAAGAGACAAGGCGGAAAGACATGGGAGGTAATCATTCCCATGCTCTTCTCACAGAAGATAGAAGCAGAGAAAGAGGTAAAGGAAGAAGTAAAGGAAGAAGCAAGAGTAGAGGCAGTTAGAACAACAGGAGTAAATCCAAAGACAACAAAGGTCGAGATAACTCCAGCTTCACTTGCTTTCATAGTGGCTAGGAGGGTCACATAAAGAGAAACTGCCCAAGCCGGAAAGAGAAAGGCCAAAGTAGTAAGTCAAAAGGAGATGAGAACACAACAGCTACAACAACTGATGAAATACTTCTTGCAGTTGGTGAAGAAGAAGATTGCCTTCACGTGGCTAACCACAGCTACACAAAATGGGTGATAGACACAGCCGCATCATATCACGCCACTTCCCACAGAGAACTCTTCAGCACTGGAGATTTTGGCACTGTTCGAATGGGGAATTCTAACTATTCAAAGATTGTGGGTATTGGAGACATTAGTATTCAGACTAATGTCGAGAACAAGCTGGTTCTCAAAGATGTGAGGCATGTCCAGATTTGGGCCTCAATCTTATTTTCGAAAGCGCCCTGGACCAACAGGGCTATACAAGTACATTCGAAAATGGCCGTTGGAAGCTGACAGGAGGAGCTTTGACAATCGCCAGATGAGAGATGTCTTCAACACTGTATAAGACTCAAACAAAGATCTGTCTGGAAAGTCTTAATACAACAGAAGACAAGGAGTCACCAGACTTATAGCACAGAAGAATGGCTCACATGAGTGAAAACGAATTGCATCTGTTGGCAAAGCAATCCAGAATAACCTTATCCAAAGGAAGTGCCTTGAAGCCGTGTGATCATTGCCTTTATGGCAAACAACATCAAGTATCATTCAGTTCAACGAGCAAGAGGAAAACAGAAGTGCTCAATATGGTATACTCAGATGTTTGTGGCCCAATCGAAGTGGAGTCACATGGCAGCCGCAAGTATTTTCTGACTTTCATTAATGATACATCAAGGAAGTTGTGGGTGTATTTCCTGAAGACAAAGGATTAGGTATTTCAGCATTTTCAGGAGTTCCATGCAATGGTGGAAAGAGAGATCGGGAAGAAGTTGAAGTGTCTTCGCACAGACAATAGAAGCGAGTACACTTCCAATGCTTTTGCAGCATATTGTGCCAACAGAGGTATCCAACACGAGACAACAGTTCCCGGCACCCCACAACACAATGGTGTGGCAGAAAGGATGAACCGCACTATTATTGAAAGAGTTAGATGTATGCTCAAAATGGAAAAGTTGCCAAAGTCATTCTAGGCTGAAGCCGCCCGTACAGCCTGTTATCTCATCAATAGGTCGCCTTCAGTCCCGTTGAATTTTGCAATACCTGAGGAAGTCTAGTCCAGAAGAAAGGTATCATATTCTCACTTAAGAGTCTTCAGGTGTAAGGCCTTTGCACATATCTCCAAGGAAAACAAACAAAAGCTTGATAACAAGTCCACTCCATGTATATTTGTGGGCTATTCAGATGCAACATTTAGGTACAAGGTGTGGGACCCAGTGAAGAAGAAGATATTCAGGAGCAGAGATGTTGTGTTCCAAGAAAACCATACAGTAACAGATTTTGAGAAATCTGCAAAGTTTAGATATGTCATCACTCCAGACTTGTTTCCATCTCTCGAGCCATCACAAAATGCTAGATGTGATGATGTCCAACAAGAAGTGCCAGAGTTGCAGGATCCTATGCCAGAAATTGAGGATCAAGAAGAAAGAGATGAAAACCCGAATGAAGAGGGTGTTGAGCAGGGGGAGCAACCCCCTCAACCATAGGCAACTGGGTCTCAATTGCGGAGATCTAGAAGAGCTGTTGTGCCATCAACCAAATATCTCGTTTCGCAGTATATTCTGATTACTGATGAAAGGGAGCCCGAGAGTTTTTCGGAAGTCAAGAGTCATACAAAAAAAGACTATTGGATGTAAGCCATGAAGGAGGAGAAAAGTTATTTGTAGAGGAACCACACTTATGAGCTTGTTCCACTTCCAAGAGACAGGAGAGCCTTGAAGAACAAATGGGTGTATAAGTTGAAGAAATATGGAAATGGTAAACTATTGCAACATAAAGCTCGTTTGGTGGTCAAAGGCTTTGGGCAAAAGAAATAAATTGATTTTGATAAGATCTTCTCCCCAGTTATGAAGACGACTTACATTCAAGTAGCTCTGGGATTAGCAGCTCGCTTGAATTTGGAAGTAGAACAAATGGATGTCAAGACTGCCTTTCTCCATAGTGATTTGGAGGAAGAGATCTACATGGAGCAACCAGAAGGATTTGAAGTTAAAGGAAAACAGAATCTAGTCTGCAAACTGAAGAAGAGTCTCTACGGCCTGAAACAGGCGCCGAGACAATGGTACAAAAAGTTTGATTTATTTATGGTGGATCACGAGTACACAAGAACGGTGGCAGACCAGTGTGTATATTTCAGAAGGTTTTCGAATGGAAACTTCATTATCCTATTGTTGTATGTCGATGATATGCTGATCATCGGACAAGATACTGCTATGATCAACAAGTTGAAAAAGGACTTGTCGTAGTATTTTGACATGAAGAATTTAGGCCCAACACAGCAAATTTTGGGCATGAAGATTGTTCATGATAGAAAAGCCAAGAAGATATGGCTGTCACAGGAGAAATATGTTGAACGGGTGATTAAAAAGTTCAACATGAAAGATGCCAAGCCAGGCAGCACACCATTAGCCAACCATTTCAATGTGACAAAGCGTTCATGTCCCACAACCTGCTCTGAAAGGAAAGACATGGAAGCAATCCCTTATTCTTCCGCAGTAAGAAGTTTGATATATGCAATGGTGTGTACCCGGCCAGATATAGCTCACATAGTTGGCGTTGTGAGCAGATTCCTCGCCAATGCAAGAAAGGAGCATTGAGAGGTGGTCAAATGGATTCTTCGATACTTGAAGGGAACTTCAAAGATGTATTTATGTTTCGGGGAAGCTGAACCAATTTTGGAGGGTTTTACAGATGACGATATGGCAGGTGATCTTGATGGTAGAAAGTCTACATCAGGATTTATGTTCACTTTTGCAGGGGGAGCTGTTTCATGGCAGTCCAAACTACAAAAGTGTGTTGTTTTATCTACAACAGAGGCAGAGTACATTGCTGCCACAGATGTTGGAAAGGAAATGTTGTGGTTAAAGCGGTTTCTCCAAGAATTAGGTCTACAGCAGGAAGAGTACAAGGTACATTGTGATAGTCAAAGTGCAATTGATCTGAGCAAGAATTCCATGTACCATTCACGTACAAAACGCATTGATGTCCGGTATCATTGGATATGAGAAGTGATGGGAAAGCAGCTAATGAAACTAGTGAAGATTCACACGGACAAGAATCCTTCTGACATGATGACCAAGGGTGTTACTAGAGACAAACTGGAAGTTTGCAAGAATTTAACCGGGATGGACTTCAAATGAGAAGTCAATTATCCATGTGGGCGTGGAGGGAGAGAATTGTTAGCTTCCAGCCCACACTCCACATAGTGTGGGTGGCACCATGTGCTAAAGAAGGGTGGTGGGGGCAACACCAACTCACTAAAGGAAGATAGTGAGGGTGGTACCACCTTGGCCAATTACGGCTGTCACTTCACTTACTCCTCTTCTCTTGGTTATAAATTGAGATAAGTGATGAGGGGTTGAGGACACGATGGGAGTGACACACAGAGCTGAAGAAAGCAAACACAGAGTGTATAATCTATGAATGAGAGTGCATTCTATAGAGGGTTGTGAGGTGCGAGTTGTAATCTCCCTCTGGGATAATTCTATAGTTGATATCACTCTCGTAGACATAGGCAATTGCCGAACCACATAAATCTCTTGTATTATTGTGTGTGATTGATTTCTGGTGTCCCATAGTCCTAACAGAACGCAACCTCATCCACCTCTGATGTCCAGCCTCCTCTTTCCGATTCGTACGCTCTTTCATCACACACTTTCCTCACTTTTTCGTTCACCCCCCACCCACCCACCCCAATATATATAGTTGATTTTGGGGTTACTGTCAAACACTTGGCTTGGCCTTGTTTGGGCTTTTATTTGGAGTAAATTAACCGTTGTGAATATATACTCTACTTGTCGTGTATAATGATGTTATGAGTGTATCAAATATTATGAAAAAGTAACTTGAAACTAGTTCAGAGCCCACCCAGTTGTGTTTTGTGTGCTTAGTTGAGTCAAACCTTTTGTTGAATTCTTGGTTTAAGCTATGTTTTGGATTTTGGGTTTGTGGAGGGGAAAAAACAAGTTTTGGGTAGGAAAAATATAAGAAAATAGATAGGTATTTTGTCCCAAAAAAAAGGGGGTCAAACTTCAATTTAGCCTGGTTTCAGCCGTGTGCGGTTTATCTGATTTTTGAAATTACCACATAATTTGTGGACTGAAAGGCATTGGTACATTAACAATTTAATGAAAAAAACTAAAATATCCTATATAGATAGATATTTTGTCCTCAAAAGAAAAGAATAAAAGAAGAAAAAGCCTAAAACATTCATTTGGTTTCCCATAAAAAATGAGAATTTTAAATGTATCGGGAGGGTTTTTGGTTGTTCTGTATGTAGAAACATTTTAATGTTGAATCCCTTGAGCAAAAACCGGGGAGTACTTATTATGTGTTTGGATATGTTGTGTCAAGAACTGAAGCCTCTCAGGAAACTCTAATTTTTTAGTTTTTTTATCATGCTTTTGGAGCCATGTTTTTATCAATCATATTTCTAGGGGATGGAGAGCCATTTGTAGAATGTAAGAACGTATTTTCTTTTTCCTTTTCTTTCTTTATTTATTTTTTAATTATCTTGGCACACTTCTTGGCTGTCTCCCTCTTTTACTTGATCCTTCTTCATTTTAATGAATTTTTTCGATGTTACAGAAATTAAAAAATGTTTTTATTGTAGATTTGAATGATGGAAGCAGTAATAAAGAATAGACATCCCTTGGAGTTTTTTTATAGTAGCACAGAGGATGTTTATTATGTGGTTATTCTAATGTTTTAAAAGCTTTTATTTTCTCTACCTAATATGGTAAATGTGTTGGTATATAAAATACATCGCTTCGCTTGACATCTTAGTACCACACAGAATTGGAACCAGTTTGGCGGGTACAGTATCACTTGGTTTCAGCAGGTGCTTGTGCTGTGGCGTTTGGCCTGTTTTGAGTTTTTGTCAAGTCCACACATGACCTAAAATTCACTTATTAATTTTCAAGAATTCTTTTGGTCTTTTTGCCTTTTGTTTTTTGTAATTTTTTCTTGAAAACCAGTTTATATCACTACTAAAAAAAACACTTTTTGCGACCGCTATAAACCGTCGCAAATAATAAAAAACAGTCGCAAAAAGACTTTTTGCAACGGCCCATGCGACGGCAAATGGGGGTCGCGAATATGGGGGTGGCAAATACTTTTTGCGACGGCAAAGCAACGGTCGCAAATTATTTGCGACCACCTAAACTACTTATGGCGACCGCTATTTTGCCGTCGCAAAAAACAAAGAAAAACATTAACATGATCTTTGGCGACCATCTTGTTACCGTCGCAAAAAATTAAAAATAAAAATAAAAATAAATAAATATGACGAGGGGAAAGGCTCCTTCATTTACATGCATTTATTCTCCATTCCATAGTAAAAAAGAAATACTTAAATCTTGATATGTCTTTCATATTCACTTATTCTTTACATTGACTAGAAAAGGCATCAAAGAAGTGTTATAAGCATCTGGCAGAGGGGGGCTCCCTTCTTGTAAGCATATCATGACTTCTGAAATTACATAGAGATATTAAGATAGAAAAGAGAGCTAAAGAAATTAACAAACTTCATGCCACCATAACAGAAACCCTTGCCGCTAATGAAATAGTACTTGCGAGTCACATTAAGGGGAACGACGTCCCTTCCAGCTCCAGTTGTCCAATTGTGAAGAGGATGGTCAGAAATACAATTCTCATAATCTGTTTTGTTCACCTCCAGCACGTTCATTTGGTTCCTATCATACACAAAAACTGGAAATGAACCAAGAAAAGTTACCAAACAGCAACAGATCGTTCCACAACAAAAATCTGGAATGAAATGTTTAAATGGCCTCGGGGACATGGCATTGATACCAATTTTCAGACTACAAGTATACAACGTGTCAACCGTTGAAAGCAACAGACGGAGAGGCAATTGTGTGTTGAAAACAATTAGCTAAATGACCATTATAAAAGAGAAAAATAAGAGCAGTAGATAGGTTTAATAGTTATACAAGGAACCTTAAAGATGGGAACCACCAAATGTATTTACCAGTTCACAATGGTCAAGTTGATCACAAATTTTTGGTCCAATAGTATGATTCATTCTAAATGTGGGCTCTACAGTATCAGAGTTGGATCTAAACCACAACTTTTTTTTGTTTTTTTCTTGTGTATGAGTTCTTGATCCCTGAGCAAAAGATATCAATGCGAAGATGGCAAAGTCAAGAGCAAATATGTAACCCCGGTAGTAATTCTAATGCTAAAATCAATCACAACCATAAAAGTTCAATCAACTAATCAAAGTGTGACTAGAATTAAGCCAGATCTGAGACATCAAAATTAAGTCAAACAAAGCTGCTGAAATTCTCCACTGCAACTGGTCAATATAATATAACACATTCATCTAAAATATTATGTAATTAACACTAATAGTAGGGCATTTGGTCTAGTGGTATGATTCTCGCTTTGGGTGCGAGAGGTCCCGAGTTCGATTCTCGGAATGCCCCACATGATAGAACTGGTTTAATAATTATCAGTGTTTTTTATTTTCTTGAATATTATTTTTATTTTTTTAAAAAACAGTCAACTTAAAAACCTAACTTGAATATGTTAATAAAATTCTGATAAGTTTCTCCATTGTAGATTGAGAAGAAACAAGCAGCAGATGTTTATGCAAGGCATGCAAACCAGACAAACCTGTAACGTCATTAAGATCAGACAATGACTTCATAGTTTTCAGTGCTCTATGTGATTCTATGATAAATCTTAAACAGTGTAATATAATCTTATTCTTAAAGTCATCCAAAATGTCACTAAATCCAAAAATATATGTTTTCTGACAAGATTTTCAACAGAATATCGAGCAAATCAACCAAACAAATCCAAGATAAGATGAGATAAGATAAGACAGGATTGAACCTGAACTTCATCTTCATCCCTCGCGCTTTAAACTTGAAAATGAAAGCATTTATTTGGTGTCCTCTGGCCCTGGTTTATATATCCATGAATAGCAAATGAAGTAAATAATTCAGAGTATAGTTAGCAACCAATCCAAGATATGTGTAAAAACTTTTAAACCATAGACATACCACAATTGCCACCACATCGGGATCATTCAGGTTGTGTGCCCTCTTCCAAAGACTCATCTTATCTATCCGCTCTCCTTTATGTGTCATCTGCAATTTTTTTCAAGTTAGGAGCTCCAGTCTTCACAACATAATAAGTTAAAAGTGCAGCACTAGGTAGAGCAGTCATTCTCAACATCCATAATTATAGGCCTATATATCATTGGAGATCAACCTTCTTTTCTGATAAGTTTCTTATCTGAGATGTGCAAGCAAAATGTGCCCCATAAAAGTTTATTACGAAAAATTATAGGCCTATATATCATTGGAGATCAACCTTCTTTTCTAATGGAAAATCTAAGTAGAGCAGTCATTCTCAACATCCATAATTATATACATAGCCTAGCATTAAAGCATGAAACACCAGTTACAGTGCAAAAACCGAAAATTCATCAAAGTAGTAACATAATGTAAGGAGTGTAGCAAAATAGTGTTACAATACCTAACATCAGGAGCTATAACATGTTCAATTGTAGTTGCAACCAGAGCAGCCACTTGTCCAACAAAAATATCATGGGCAGAATGATCACTAGCAACACTCAAGCCTCTAGGAAACATCACATTCCGTAACCGGGGGAGTGTTTTGGAACTGACATTGCCTTCTTCGGTTTCAATCTTTCCATATGTGCAAGGGCCTGCTGAGAGGTCGATCACAACAAATCTGAATTCACAAAAGAAGACATGAAGAGTGTAAATTCTTCACGTAAAAAGAAAAATCAGCTGAACCAATATGATGGAAAGATGAATTTGTCATCATAGTTCAGAAAATCATGAAAACTTGCACACCAAAACATGGTTTCTAGTACTAACTTAAGAAAATGCACCTCCTGAATCATCATAGAAACTTCTCCTTCAGATCCCTACTTTCAAGTATTTATGTGTCATCAAAAGAAGATTTGGCATAAATTGAACGTAGATTTTTTTTTTCCCTCCCACTACACACCCGACAGTATGATTCTCTCTGGAATTTCTTCTTTTAGCTTCAACCTAAGTTGATTTATCTTCTTCTTCTTCCATTTTTTTATTTATTTATTTTTCTTTGGCATGTCCATATAAATAAAACAGAGGCATAAATATGCATTACTCTAAAGATATATAAGTATTTATGATTAGTGCTAATCTCTGGTAGGGAGTTTAATATATTCTTAACTTTATTCCATAAAAGTATGAAACAATTAATGATTGCATAATTCAATGGCACAGACACAGAGACAGGCACAGGCTGCAAATAAGTCACTAAACCAACTGAAGCTGATTTCAGTTTCAGCTTGGTGATACTGACACAGAAGCTCAACCCGAGCTTGGACTGTACTAAGGCAATACCAAGAAACACTGATACTCAGACCCTGTTTGATAAAACTGAAAATTAAGTATCCAGAATTTTTAGTACTGAATTTCTAATGCTGATAATTTAAGTTCTGAATTTTGAATTTTCAAATTTTAAGATAAAAAGTGTTATTTGAGAATGAAAAAGAAAGCTACTTTTCATTGATGTATTCAGCATTTAATGATAAGTCAAGGCTCTCCGACTTAAAATTAAGATCATTATTTAGCCTTTTTTCAGATTTACTTGGTAGGAGACAACATGTTAACCAACAAATTTAATTGTAAAACCAATGAATGCAGTCAGTTTTAAATGCTCTGTTAAGCATGGATACCAATACAGATACATTGATATGGAAAATTCTAAAATAGTAAGAAACGGATACATTAAGGATATGGCAATATATGTGTATCTATCTATATATATCATATATGTATATATGTATCTATACAAATAAACAAAGTAATTTTTTTCATAACATATTTAAGAAATAGTAGCCTTAGGAAAATTAATATCAAGCTCAAATATATTTCACAAAATTAGTGTATACCAACTATACCTGCCAGAGCTCAGCCAAACCTGAGAGGCACCACCTCCATTGTAACGATAACGGTAAACATAATCTCCCCCTTGTTTTTTCATCTCTTCCTCAGTTAGCTGAGAAATTCTTCCATACATTAGACTTTCGAGGTCAATATCCTTCTTCCTAGGGTCCACTCTGACCTGTGAAGGAAGTAGCACCAATACAAGAAAAGAAGTCATAATGATGCATTCATACCTAGTGTCTCCTTAAGGGTGGTGTGGTACTATAAACTTTGTAAGTAGATTCCACGAAAAACATAGTGATTTCAGTTTCACATAAAAGACAAAGCAATATAGATACCTTATCAAAATTAACAATAAATATTGCACTTGGCACAGGTCTGTCCATCTCTTCTCCAGAATATCTCCCACTCTCCATGTCAAATATGTATGAATAAAGCCTATGAAAAACTGGCTCCACAGCCATTGCATCCACCTCAAAAGCAGGCACCTCTCTTCCAAAGTCAGTCTACAAATGCAAATAAATGAGAACTTTATTGTGAGACAAACTATATTTGTAAATGGCCAAAAACAAACAAGACTTGTAGTTGTGGTTGAGATAAACAATCACAATCACCTCTCTAGAAGTCCCAGCAAGAACCATTGCTGCCTTCAGTGCCTTCTCAAGTTCTATCAATTCTGGCTGCCTAGCCTGTTCTGAGAATATATACGATTAAAATGTGAAGTAAAGTATCTGCACCAAAATTAAAGATGTAGTAATAATGTAATCCACTATTCAGCTTCATCTTTTTAACCCCTTTCAGCAATATCAACCTTACAAAACAGGCTGGGCAGTTCTTGCCTCAACAAATTCAAACTTGCTAATAATCAATGAAACATCAAATTCACCGATGCCATATATTGAACTCACAAAACAACAAAATTCATCAAATGCAACAATAAAAGAAGATTGAATAGTGACAATAGGAACTGGTTGATTTCACAAACAAGAAGAACATACCTACAGAGCAATACAATTTTCCAATTCAGAGTAGGTTCAAATGAACATTCAATGTAATAGAGTAACTGAATTCAAATCAACAATAATAATCAATGAAACAACAAATTCACAAATGCTATATATTGAACTCACAAAACAACAAAATTCACCAAATGCAGCAATAATTGAATACTGAATGGTGACAATAGGAACTAGTTGATTTCACAAACAAGAACAATATACATACAGAGCAATTCAATTTTCCAATTCATAGTAGGTTTAAATGAACATTCGATGTAATAGAGTAACTGAATTCAAATCAACAATAAAATCTAGAAACTAGTAAAATCCATTAAAAAAAAGCCCTAGCCAGAAACCGAGAGAAGATGAGATGACAGAAAGAGAGTGAGAGAGAACTCCATACCTGTTCATTGCCCTTGGTCATAGCTCCATTTCTGAAATCGAAGCCCTAATCGAACAGATCAATAGCATCAGATTAGATATCAGATCATCTAATGAACTAGGGTAGAGCAATTGCATCAGACAATCCAGATCACGAAGGCCTAAATCGATCAGATCAAAAGAGATCCAAATCATATGGCCTCGATCTCCTTTTCTCTCTCTCTCTCTCTCTCTCTCTCTCTCTCTCTCTCTCTCTCTCTCGAAGGGAGAGGAGCGAAATCAGATTTGGTAAACAAGGAATGTAGGCAAGTTTTACACGATTGGGGGTTAAGTAAAATGGAAAATAAATAAAAGGAAATGAGAAAAATGAAGTGATTTTTTGCTATTCCTGATTTGTTTTGGCTGATTTGCTGTTGTAAATATATATATATATACATATATTTGCGATGGCTGAAAAATCAGTCGCAAAAAAATAGTCGCAAAAAACTATATTTCTAGTTGTGTATGCTTTATTTCAAGATAAACGTATATGTGCATACATATATGTTTATATGTAATAACTTTGAGATTCAACAGATTGGTTCAGTGGGTAATTGTTTACATTCTTTCTTTTTCAGAGAGCCATTAGGGTTCTCATATGAGTTTGTTGTTTTCCTTTTTCTTGTCATTTTTACTGAAAAAAAATTATCTGTTACATTAGGAAAAGTAATAAGAAAGATTATTCCACCGCAATTCTAGAGCGCAAGAAGTCTCCCAACCGTCTAATCGTTGATGAAGCTATAAATGATGATAATTCTGTGGTCTCAATACACCCTGCTAAAATGAAAGTGCTTCAATTGTTTCAAGGAGACACAATTTTAATCAAGGTGATTTTCTTCTACTTTTCCGTGGAAGAAACGAAAAGATACAGTTTGCATTGCCCTTGCTGACAAACAATGTGAAGAACCAAAAATCAGAATGAACAAAGTTGTTCGAGCTAACCTTAGGGTTGGTCTTGGAGACATTGTATCAGTCCACCAGTGTCCTGATGTGAAGTATGGAAAGTGGGTTCATATCCTTCCAATTGATGACACTATTGAGGGCCTCACCGGCAACCTCTTTGATGTATATTTGAAGCGTAAGTCTACACAATGTTTATAATCGTTGTCATTTCTTCTATTTTTTGCTTCTTTACATATTTTTGTCACCTTTTAATGCATCTCCGATGTTACTGAGATTTTTTTTCCCTGCATAAAAAGCATATTTCTTGGAATCCTACCAACCGGTGAGGAAGGGTGACCTTTTCCAAGTTAGAGGTGAAATGCAAAGTGTTGAATTCAAAGTAGTTGATACAGACCCTGGTGAATACTGTGTTGTTACACCAGATATGGAGATCTTCTGCGAGGGAGAACCCATAAAACGTGAGGACGAGGAGAGATTGAATGAAGTTGGTTATGATGATGTTGGTGGTGTAAGAAAGCAAATGGGTCAGATCCGCGAGCTAGTAGAGCTTCCTTTAAGGCATCCACAGCTCTTCAAGTCAATTGGTGTAAAGCCGCCAAAAGGTATCATCCTTTATGGCCCACCTGGGTCTGGAAAAACACTAATTGCAAGAGCTGCAGCGAATGAGGCAGGTGCATTTTTCTTCTTGATAATTGGCCCTGAAATAATGTCAAAGCTGGCTGGTGAGAGTGAAGGCAACTTCAGGAAGGCATTTGAGGAAGCTGAAAAAAATGCTCCGTCTATCATCTTCTTGATAAAATAGATTGGATTGCTCCGAAGAGGGAAAAGACACATGGTGAAGTGTAGAGACATATAGTATCCCAACTTTTGACTTTAATGGATGGCCTCAAGTCCAGAGCTCATGTGATTGTCATGGGGGCTACCAATAGGCCAAACAGGATTGACCCTGCTCTAAGGAGACTTGGGAGATTTGATCGAGAGATTGACATTGGTGTACCAGATGAGGTGGGAAGTTTGGAAGTCCTTCGGATCCATACGAAAAATATGAAACTTGCTGAAGATGTGAGATTCTAGTTACTGCCTTTCTGTTTCAGTACTCTTTAACAATTTGATTTTACATATGCAATTGATATGCTTATCTTTTTACAGGTTGATCTTGAAAGGGTTGCAAAAGATACCCATGGTTATGTTGGTGCCGATCTTGCTGCTCTTCAGTGCATTAGGGAGAAAATGGATGTCATTGACCTAGAGGATGAGACAATTGATGCTGAAGTATTGAATTCCATGGCCGTGAGTAATTAGCACTTCATAACTGCATTGGGGGATTCGAATCCTTCTGCCCTTCGTGAAACTGTAAGTCTTGGTGAACTTCTATGCTTCTTAACGTGGCTATTGGTTCTGTTTGGGTGTCATAGATGTTGACTGCCATTGTATTATTGAAAAACATTTCTAAAGAAATTGGGATTAAATTGTCTCAGTAGAAGCAACACTTCCACTACTAGAGTCTCTCAAATTTTCCCCACGTGTTGTTATGTATTTGCCTAAAAACATAATGGATGTGTTATCGTGGTTGGCAGGTTGTGGAGGTTCCCAATGTCTCCTGGCAGGATATTGGTGGATTGGACAATGTTAAAAGAGAGCTTCAACAGGTATGCATTTTTTTCAAATTTGAAATTCTACCACCATATATGTTTGCCCTATGAAGCATGAGTACTTTGAAAAACATGCTCTACTCGTACCGGGTACTTACCAGTGTATGATACCTCGTATAGTACTTCTGCATACATACCGAATACACAAAACATGTATCTAAATTTTTTCTTCTTAAATTTTTGTATATCTAGATGTATCTAGTATATACCTAAGTCGTGTTGTATTGTACTTTGTTGAAATAATATTTTCTTTTACTACAAAGATAAAACCCTTTCACTAGATTTTTTTTTATTTTTAGTTTTATACTTAGCATGATTTTAAAATTAAATTATAGTTTCTAAGTTATTTAATATATTGACATTTAATTTTGATTTATACCTTTACTTTTGACATTAAATGTTTAATTGTAGGTTGAATCTTAACAAATTAAACCATTTAATTAATTTTTGCATTACTCAAAATTAAAAATAAATATTTTTTACAACCATATCAAGCCGTACCCGTATCTTACTTTTTTTTTTTAATTTTACCGTATCGATGTACCCATATCATACCAGTACTCATACTAGTACCCCTGCTTCATAGTGTTTGCCCAATTTTTCAATAAACTTCTTAACTGCTTTCCATTGTCAATTTCATTGTCTACTCTATTGGTTGTTGTTTGTCATCTTGTAGCAATAAACTTCCGTTTTGTTTTTAGATGAATATCGCTTTCATTTGGACGGCTACAATCCTGTTTTATGTTCTGTTTGACAGCTTTCACATTTTTATTTTGTTCTCCCCTTTCTGCCTCATAGACTATATCTATTTTTATATGGTTTCGATGACTTATTTTGCACAATGTGATTGTTATTGCATAATACGTTTTGGGGCAGACCGTCCAAAACCCAGTGGAGCATCCGGAGAAGTTTGAAAATTTTGGCATGTCACCTTCCAAGGGTGTTCTCTTTTATGGACCTCCTGGATGCGGAAAAACCTTGCTTGCCAAAGCAATTGCTAATGAATGCCAGGCTAACTTTATAAGTGTCAAAGGACCCGAGTTGCTGACAATGTGGTTTGGAGAAAGTGAGGCAAACGTCAGAGAGATATTGGACAACGCACGTCAGTCAGCTTCCTGTGTACTTTTCTTTGATGAACTCGATTCCATTGCGACCCAGGTATTACTATCCGAGCCTATTACTTGCAAGTTAATTTTGTTTGAGTATGAACACAATTAAAATTACAGACAGATACCAATGATTAGCCTGTCTTTTTCTTTTTTATTTTTTATAACTTAATGATGTTGTTTCATATATGAATACTCATCTCTTTTTTTTTCCCTTTCTTTTTTCTGATTACTGTGCCTGTCTGATTCAGCGTGGGAGTTCAATAGGAGATGCAGGTGGTGCTGCAGACAGAGTTTTGAACCAACTGTTAACAGAAATGGATGGGATGACAGCAGAGAAGACGGTATTTATCATAGGGGCAACAAACAGGCCAGACATTATTGATCCGGCATCGCTTAGACCGGGACGTCTAGACCAGTTGATTTATATCCCACTAACAGATGAAGCTTCCCGTCTTCAGATATTCAAAGCATGTTTGCAAAAGTCTCCGATCTCCAAGGATGTTGACTTAACCGCCCTTGCACGGTACACTCATGGGTTTAGTGGGGCAGACATAACTGAAATTTGTCAGCATGCCTGCAAGTATGCCATTAGGGAGAATATCGAGAAGGTAAGAGATTTTTTTCAACTTTGATTAGCATTCTGCATTGAACGGTTGATGAAGACTTCATATAAACAACTCCTCCATTTTGTTTAAGCATTGAAATTACACACAGTTGGAATATAGCTGGTGTAGCTTGTCTAATAACACAATTTATTGTCACTAAATTTGTAAACACTAGATGATGCAATTTTTTAGGAGAAAAGAAAGAATCTGAGAATGAGTGTTAAAACCTATGCTACACAGACATGGGTGTGGGTATGTGTCTAAGTGTTCGATTCATCTAATTCCCATGTCTAAAGACATGGGACACGAGAAAATATTCATCTTTTCAATATTATTTTCTACATTCAACATGCTTTAAAACATTTCATGCATAACATGGAAGTTTTATACGTAGTTACATTGCAAATTGAATTAATAAATATGCTTGCTAGTTGAATATATAACTACATGTGTCTGACACATATCCCATAGTTGGAGAAGATGCCTAACAATGAAGTAGGCACGGGGTAACCAAACCTACATATGAGAACTGGTCTCCATATTTTACAGAAATTGTTACTGGTCTTCTCTAAGATTCTTGGAATATTATGTTGGAATTTCTGTAAAGATCAAAAAGAAAAATAGTAACATAATAATGTGCGAGATAATTACATAGCAAAAAAAAATCAGTATATAACAAGAGCAAAGTATTTATGTTACCTGAAACCTTTTAAAGAAGAAGAAAAAGAAAGGAAAATGCATTTTAGTGTTAAAAGGACTCATTTATTTTCCTTGATGCTCACTTGCCCATCTTCTGAAATTATTTACTTGCAATTTGCACCCCATATTTTAGGAACTGCACCTCTGTTTCTCTTTCTTTTTTTCCCTTCATCGTGTTTCTTTATCTAACACTATGTTGCTAGAAAACACTAATACTCTAGCAAATTACATATTGGTCACGTTCCGAAACATGGTACATTTCCATTCCAAAACAGTAAATTTAGTAATCCGAAGCGATCCTTAAAGTTTTTTCCAATATATTTCTTTAAATGTTACCTTAGGAGAAAAAAATCAAATATATGAACCAAAATCCAAAGTGAGTTAAGTTTTGCAAGACAAAAAATCAAAAATAGATCATAATTTTTATAGAAATGATTTGCTACATGAAAAAAAATATATATATATATACTTTTTATTAGATGTCTAATAGTAAAAAAAAAATTACTTTACAAGGATCTTGAATTCTTAAATGTAATATACATACATTAACTCTTATTGTACCACATTTTAAAGTATGTGACGTATCACGTTCCCGTTCCCGTTTCCGTTCCATATACTAGAATGATCCACGTTCTAGGTAACATAGATCTAACACATGGGGAATGACAAGACATTGAGAGAGAGAGAAGAAGAAGAAAGAGAACCCTGAAGCAATGGAAGAAGATGATGTGGACGATGTATCTGAGATTAAGCCAGCACATTTTGAGGAGTCAATGAAATATGCTCGCCGAAGTGTCAGTGATGCAGACATTAGGAAGTACCAGCTCTTTGCTCAAACTTTACAGCAATCTCGTGGAATTGGATCAGAGTTTCGGTTTCCAGATCGCCCCAAGAATGCAACAGCAGCTGGAGCTTCCAACCCATTTTCTTTTGCCCCTGCTGCCGGCGATGATGATGATCTGTATAGCTGAATTTAAGTGAATGCAACGTGGCGGTCTTGCAGTTTACAGGTATAAAATCCACTACTTGATAGCATATAAGTTTATTTTGTTGGCTATAGGATGATGTTTTGTTCTAAAACACTCAGAATTTTAGTTTAGTTTTATGGTTTTGATGAGTAGTTCTTAGATTTCATCCATGGATATGCTGATGATCTGTTTGCTTAGTAGCTACCTTGTTAGCAAAACTGGTTGGATTCTTCAATCGATGACAATCTTTGGGAGTAACTATTTAGTTGATTCGGATCACTACTTCAATTTTGGCTTTGATCCTTCAAACTTGACCGTATTAAAAAAAAAAAAAAAAAGAAGGGGAACGGTTGGATTTTGGGTTCTATTTTTTTTTTTTTTTTTTTTTATATGTGGTTGTGCGTTTTGAGATTAAAATTGATTTGGTTTGAATCTTGACACAGTGGTCTTAGAATGCATAGCTAAAGAAGAAAGAACTTCTTGGCAAGTGGTCGCTGTTGGAACAATCATCTATGTAAAATAAATAACTTGAAACAAATCAAACAAATAAAAATAAATTACTTATAGAAATTTATTTACCAATATGAATAAATACAAAAATAGATCAAGTCGAGTGTGTGACACTCTGTCCTTAAGACAGATTCGTCCCGCTTCGGTGCTTAAGGATAAAAGGCTTCTATCTCTCAGGATACAACAATCCTTACACAAATTGTAATAACACTTCAAACAATTTGTATGGTGGACTAGAACCGGTGTTCTATACTCTCTGAATTTTTTTCTAAAAAACTAGTATAAAGAACAATGCAAAACAAAGCAAAAAGGGGAAGAGCAAATGAATTTTTCCAGATTTCAAGATGTCCAAAACTGTTGCAATTGAGTCTCTATTTATAGGCAACTTGGTGACCATTCAATCTGTCTTAAGAGGTACAAATTGAAATGAACAGGTGCAGAATTCAAACTGAACAAATCTGTTGGCAATTTTGAATCTGTTCGGTAGTTTTGAACCTGTCCAAATCTATGCGGCGCTTTTATAACTATAAAGCAGTTTGAATTGGCTGGAATTGGACCGGAAAGGCACTGTTATGGACAGTTTAAAATTGAATTCAAATTTGAATTAATTTTGTCTAGGAAAATTAACTTTTTCGCAAGAATTTTTGAAAAAAAATTCAAATAAATTTTTTCCAAAAATTAATGTTAGAATCAACCTGACCCACATGGCTCAGCAGGTCGGATGACGGTGGCGCGCACGTATGTGGTGGTTTGAGCCAAATGTCACTTTGTTCATAACTCCTCCCTTCTACAAATTTGGGATGCTCTTTGGGACCCAACCTAAATGTTGCCACCTAGAACTTATATACACACATAAGTTCTCTTCAAGTTTTAATGTGGGATAACCATTTCAAGGAACCCTACGTTTTTACTTCCTTAATTGTCTATTCCACGAACCCGAAAATGATGTCAATTTCTCATTCACTCATAAATAGTTTTGATTTAACCATCGTCACCGTGTGTCTTATCATATAGCAAGGAACACATCACTTTTTTAGACCCACCCCAAAAGACGTATGGGACCCATTCAAATTTGGGCTCAAAGTTGACCCAAAATAAGCTTATAAAAACCATAATTCCAACAGTCGCTACCTATGGAGAAGGGGGTTTGGCTATCGGTAATATTTTAGCTAGGAACATGGCCCTTCTTGGTAAGTGGTTATAGAGATTTCCACTTGAGACTGATTCACTATGGCATTCAATTATAAGAAGCAAATATGGGACTTATGACAATGGTAGGAATTCACGGGTGATTTTGAGGAGTAACTGTCGTGCTTCTTGGAAGTCAATTTCTTAAATTTTCACATGTTGGTCTTGTCATTTTTCTATAAGGGTGGGCAATGGAGAACTTGTCCAATTTTGAGAGGACGATTGGATGAGTCAATCTTCTTTTGCTGCTAATTTCTCACATCTATATAAAGTAGCTCGATCTCATAATTCTTCAATTTTTTTCATGGCTTGTTCACTTTTGGCTCCAATTTCCTTCAATTTTGATTTTTCTAGGAATCTTAATGATAAGGAGCCTTCATAGTTGACTTCTTTATTGTCCAGAATTGATCATCTTTCTTTATCTCCTCTTTTAGAGGACAAGAGGGTTTGGACTCATCATTCGTTTAGGATATTTTTTTATAAGTCTTTTTTTGATTACATCATTTGTTACCCAAAAAGCAACCTAAGAGATGGAGTAAATTAGGTTTCTACAAATTAAAGTTAATAATACCCTAACAAAATTAACTACTAGTACAACAAATTATTAACAAGCACAATGATGAACTTAGCAGTAAATGATCAAGCAAAATAACAATGAAATATAACTAACCTACAGGGTAAATCAAATGATTAACACATGAATATTAAATAGTTATAGCAGTAGTAGGAAAGTAAAGAGATTAGGGAAGAGGAGACAAACAGATTTATAATGGTTCGGCTTCAACCAAGTCTACATTCACTATTTTCTAGCTTCACAGATGTGCTAACAACCTCTTTACAAATTAAGCAATCGTCCACGGATTTTACAAAGACTTCACAAGCCCAAACCCTTGCAAATCTTAGGTGATTCACAATCACTTTCAAGATTTCAAGAACACAGTGTTTGCAACACTTTTACAAGATGAAATTGTATTTTTGCTTTCAAAGAAAGCCTACAATAAATATCTCTCAAAGATAGATATATAAAATAAAGTTTTGATTTTTTTGTAAATCTCACACAGGAAATATGAGCTTAATGCTATAAGGCTCAGTGTATAATTTCTGAGAGAGGATGTAAACAAAAATTAAAAAACACTTTTTAGAGAATTTTTCAGAGAATAGATGTGAGTGATTATAGATAAAAGAATATTTTCTGATTTTTTGTCACTTGTTTACACTAGAGGCTTTGGTATATATAAAGAAAATTATAGCCATTTATAGCCGTTGTACTTCCATCATTACCAATTTGAATATCTTCCACTACATCATTACAAATTTGAATATCTTTCACTTGAACCTTTTGAACATTTTGGCCTTTATAGCCGTTGTAGTTCCATCATTACTAATTTGAATATCTTTCACTTGAACCTTTTGAACTTTTTGGCCTGCTGTTGTGCTAGACTGTTTGAATCTTTGTTTTAAGCTGTTTGAACTCCTGATTTAATCAAATATTAAATACATTCTAACGACATTTAGGATAAAGGTTTAGATGAGAAATAATAAGACAAAATAAATTTTGATTCTATTTTTCTCTTTCAAATAAATCATCAAAATAAATTTTGATTAAAATATAATTAAATAAATTATCAAAATAAATTTTGTATTCTATTTTTCTCTTTCAAATAAATTAAAATATAATTAAATAAATCATCAAAATAAATAAGTCTAACATCATTGATGATTTTCATGTTCCTCAGTTTCCTCTTTACAAAAAAGTTTGGAAGGTTTGTACTTCCCTAAAGATAAAGGTGTTCATGTAGGCCTTGGTTCATGAGGCATTTTGACAAATGATACATTGCAGAAACGAAGACCTAATCGTTTTCTAAATCTTCAGTGATGCATTATGTGTTGTAAGAATGGGAATGGATCATTTATTCTTGCATTGTCCACTCACTTTGAATTTATGGCATAGATGGTTTTCTTTAAGAAATGTTATGTGGGTAGCCCCAAAAGGAAGTGCGCATATGCTTCTGGTTGATTTTCACACACTCGAAGGATCGAAGAGAGCCAAAATGCTACGGTCTTGTACTGTCTTCGCAACCTTTTCAGTTCTATGGATGAAGAGAAATGCAAGGTTGTTTAAAGATAAATTCCAAGAAGTGAACATTTGTGGGATAATGTTTGTCACTTAACTTATTTTTGGGTGTCGGGGAGCTCTTTATTTAAGGGAGTCCCACTTCTTTTGAGGTCATTATTCAGTAATCCGGAAGTACAGACACATGGTATTCCATAGCATTGTGATTGGTGGAAAAGGTGAATAGGTGGGGTATTATGTTGGGTGATTGATGAACATGAGGGAGCATATTGAATGATAATTGATTAGGGAGTATGGACACATGGTACTCTGGGATTATTGAATAATTTCCCCTTCTTTTGTTAATTAGAGATTGGTTGCGGTATGTGATATGCAGGCTTCTGCTTGTGTCAGGGGTTTCATTTTTTGTATTCTCATTGTCCTTTTGCAGGAAGATGCCTCATCTTCGCTTCCTATTTTTGATTTATTAATAAAGTTTTTTTTTGTTGTTGAAAAAAAAAAAAACACAGATCTTTGCTATGACTGACCTGGGATTAAAATTGATCTCTCCTTCTCTCTCTCATGTTTGTTATGCCCGACATAGCCTCTTGATATTATTTACATGTCCGGAAAAAAATATATATATATGAAAAATTCAAAAAGACCTTGTAATAATTTCTGCTCTTTTGAGTCTCCCATGGAAATGTTCAAAAATGAGAGGAGGGACGATCAGATCGTGACAATTCTTCCTGAATGTGATCACAGACAAACGTTTTTATTCGTTGAAAGAATGATAAATTATGTGTAGCTTTTTTCTTTTCTTGGGGGGATAAATCACAAACAAATCCCTTAAGGTTTATTAAAATTACAAATTATTTTTTATGATTTTAAAAATTACATCATGTCACCTAAGGTTTTTAATTTCATAACAATTAGATCATTTTATTAATAAATTATCAAGTTAATTAACAATTTTTAATAATATTAAAATTTTAATTTAATTAATAATTCAAATAATTTTATTATTATATAAGTTAACAGTCAAAAATTTTATTTTTTTAATTAATTTTGTTAAATAAAAAATTTTGATAAAGATGAATTTATAATTTTTCAAATCACAAAAAAAAAAAATCGTATTTTAAACAAATTTCAAAAAATATATTTATAATTTAGTTTTTTTGGGGGGGATCAAAATAAAAATATGTAGTCTATTCTATATTGAAATGCGGTTGACAGCCTTATCATCTTCCCAATCAATTCTATGGAAAGAGTTTAAATTACCTAATCAAAAATCTATAGAAGATTCAAACACACTTGCGGATAAAAAATCTACCATGAAACGGATAAAAAATCAGTTGAGTCATATCCTAAAATGTGACATCAAAAACATCATTATATTAAGATGTGATCAACTCTCGTAGAGTAATAATGCCAAACTGTGAAATGTGACTTAACAATAATTTTGAGATGATTATGTTGCCGACAGCTTGATAGTGTCGCCTTAACCACCCAAAAATTGGGGAGGGGAAAAAAAATAGGTTTTAAAAATAAAAAAAAAAATTAGTGGTTTTTTTTAATATATATTTTAAGTAAATTTTTTTATTATTTAAATTCATATAATTTAAATACACTTGAAAAGTAAAATATTTGTGACTTCTTTTAAAATATAAAAAGTTACAAAAATTATTACATTTTTGTTTTTATTTATTTATAATTATTTTACCTTTTGAATGCATCTTGGTTATATGTGGATTTAAAAAATGATTAAAATATAAAAAAATTAAAAATTTATTTTTGAAAATTTAAAGTCTGATATGGCAGCAAAGTGTACATTTGAGAAATTCTTTTTTAAAGATGGATGTACACACAGGAGCGGAGTCAGGACTCGAGTATTGGAGGCTAAAAAGGAGATATAAGGACATGTACAGTTGAGTGAGTTGAAGTAAGTTTAAATAACTTAAATAATTATTAAAATTGGTAAATCAATATTAAAGATAAACATGTAAATAATGAAAACACACTCATCAAATGAGATGTTTTAAATTTTTAGTTAGTCAAACCTAACAAAATTAAAGTTACTTTTGGAATTATGTTTTCTTTTTTTAGATTATATGATTTTTTTTATATTGACTAATTATTCATTATACATTTTTTTTTTTTTGATAGATAGAGAAACTAGAGAATGTTTAGGATTTAGTTATTTTAAAATTGTGTTATATACTTGCATATCTAAGAGCATCCTTAATTTTTGACTAAATCTTTTATCAAATTTAAATTTGATGAAAATTTTGGTAAGAATGAGTTTTAATCCTTATTAAACTTATATTAAATGAAGAAAGAAGCAAATTAAATTAAGAATGAACCAGATCTTTCATCAAGTATTTTTTTACTTAAATTTGATGAAAAAAATAAAAAAATTAGAGATATATATTTTTTTTTAAAATCAAAATCGGTTTAAGGAAAATTTTGAGATAAGTTAAATGTTTTTAAAAAGATTTGATAAAAGTTTTAATTCACACCATTAGTGAGTCATATCAAATTAAGCATTTAGATTAAATTTGAAGAATTAGTTTATCAAATAATGTGAAAGGAAGCGGCAAGAAAGACACCCAAATTTGAGAAATCAAATAAAATAAAATATGAGAATTTCTTTGGGCCAAATACAGAGAAGGTAGGTAAACATATCTGTACACATGCCTAACAACATGGATATCATCACAATTTGCAGGGCCAGGACCCCCACAGCTCCTGCGTACACGTGGGACTTTGGAGAATTGAGTGTAGTCTGAAAGTGATGTACTTTTGTAGTGTGATAAGACATCGTGGAAACTTTGGGATTGATACAAATAAGGCTAAGTTTGTTTGAGGATGATACCAACTTGAGGTTGAGGCCCAATTCCAAGGGCCCACATTATCCCACACTTGGTCCCCATTTTTTTCATTTATTTGTAATAACTTATCATCACCTATAATGAAGGAAAAATTATTGGTTAATTTTTGGATTTTACATGGCTATGTCCCTGGACAATTATGAATTACTCTCTCATATTTTTTAATTACTCAATATAAAATTATAATTCTCACTTAATTCATGAAGTGGAATGTCACATATCGATGTCCGTAGATTAATTAATCTTCATTTGACATAAATTAAAATTAGATTTTTTGACTAAAATAGTTACAAAATGATAAAATAGACTTTTTAACCTAATAAGACAAAATATTACATCTAAACCATAATTATTTTATTTTTTTATCATAAAAGTCAAAAAAACCAAAAAGTCTATCACAAACAAAATTTTTAACCCCAGATTAAAATAGTTAAAATCAACTCATATCCCAAACCAACCCTTAATAACTTCTCCTAATTAGGGAGTGTTTCATCCATAAACTTGGTATTGGGATTGTGGATTAATAATCTTAAATTTTGTGAGATTGCTAATAAAAATAGAATTTTTAATTATTTAGCATGGTAATTAAGACTTTCAATTTTTATTTTTTTTTTATATAAAGAATACAAGAAAATTTAAATTTGTATAAAAATAGTTATTTGTAATTAGAACTTCTATTTTCTTATAAAAAATTTACTCTAATCAAATTCATAACATATATATTATATATATACTTTATCTTCTACTACTTTTTATTTTTCATGATAATGATTTTTTATTTTTTATAATCAAATGGGGCTTGTGTCTACAATTTTTTCTCTTAAAATTTACTCGCAGCATTTTAATTCAATAGTTTATTAGAGCAATTCAAGAACTTTTGTATTGGTGAGGCTTTTAGACTCACTTGATCTCTCAGGGTTCCAATCTTGTGATTTGTGGTTCCATTATCTTGCTAGAACCAGGATTTACCTTGTGTTGAATTGCATGGGATGTATATTTATGAAAATTATCATTTAAAGGTTTTATGGATTAAATTTCAAAACATTTTAATATAGTATTTCTCCGATGAAAACAAGTCTAGGAAAGCAAAATTTCATTACATAGGATTCGTTTGGGGAAAAAAAAAATTAGCATGATTTTTTGACATTTTGGCTAATTTAACTTGGTTAAATCAGTTTCATTTGAGAATTTTTTTTGGACTTTTTGTAATAAAAAAAGTAAAATGATTATGATTTAAATGTTATATTTTATTTTATTAGCTTATTTAGCTTATTTTGTCTTTTTAGTACTTTTTTAATCTCAACGTAAGCCTAACTCACTTGCCAAATGGAGACATAACTAGACACAATACGTATATGATTGGATATTTTTTATTTTTAAAAAAAAAATCCAATCATATTTTTTATTTCAAAAAAAAAAAAGTACTATGCCAACAGAATTTAAAGTTTTTAATTCATTTATTTATATGTATTTTATATTTAGGTTTTGATTTCTCCCAAATTGTTATTTTAACTAGATAGAGCTTTGGGATTGATTTTGATTATCTAGACTGTTTGTTTTTTAAGAATCGCTGAATAAAATATTTATACAAAATTTTTAAGAATAGTCCTTTATTTTTTTCATAAAAAATAAACGATTTAAATAACTAAAATTAGTCTCAAAATGAATCTATTCAGCTCAAATATTCTATGAAATTGACCATGCCAAATTTAAAAATAAATCTATTGAGCTCAAATGCTTTATCAAATTCACCATACCAAATTAAGAAAAACCAAACTTCTTATATTTAATTTTGTGAGTCTGTAAATAACTCTTGTGCCAATCATTGCCCACGTCTCTTTCACTCTCTCTTAGGTAAGAGAGAGAGTTGAACTTAGCAAACACAAACGACAGCGCACACGACCATATCGATCGATATCCACACATCGTATTCTTCTTTGTTTTTGGACAAATGAAGTGATGGATAATGACTTCACACAAAAAAGCAACACCCAAATTGATCTCTTTCTCTCTTCCTCCACACACTCACACGTGCACTTCACCCCACACCATACACAATCTCTAATCAGAAATAATAATCTTGAATTGATAACAGAGTCATTATCACAATAATCTTGAGAATTAAGTATCTTGATTTATAATAAAAATCACAATAAATATTAAATTTATCAAAAATAAAACTTGTCCAATTAATTCATTTAATTTTTTTTATTAACCGATAACACTACAAAAAAAAAAGACTATTACATTATATATTTTTTTCCCTTTAAAGATTTAAAAACTATGTGAGTCACCAATTATTAAACACTATGACCAATAAAAATAATGAAATTTCAACATTTGTAGCATAAGAAGACTAATCAAAGGAGACATCAAAGACCAATTGGTAGTTGGCCGAGTGGTGATTGGAGCTCGGCTTGGAAGGACGGACTACGGTTCGATTCCCCGCAACGCCAATTGGGAGGGGACTTGAGCCTTTAATCCAGAACTGCTCCCCGGATCCGGATTAGTCGGCCTAAGGGTCGGATACCGGATGGTTGCACCAAAAAAAAAAAGGAGACATCAAAGATTACCAAAAAAAAACAGAGTTTGTTTTTGTTAATCACAATTTCCTTGTAGAATTGCCTTATCTTAGATGGGAAAGAGAGAGCTATGATTTGTAAACCAATAACATTAAAAAAATATATCTATAAACCACATTTACTCTTGAATATTTTTCAAAATAAAATTTATGACTATAGCACTTATTTTTTCCCGATAATCTCTAAAATGATTACGTAAAGGTATACTTTCTAAATTTTACCGTAGGAGTAATGCTAACAACACTAATAAACCTGTCAACAAATATATCAACAAAAACATAAAACATACACGTGATTCCGAACCAATATAATAATTCTGCTTAACATAGAGTTCACCTAACATTATGTCTAATTATATATATTTGTTGATACGCTTATTAATCTCCTTAGCTAACATCATTGTCACAATGCACTACTTCCTAATAAATGGTGTTACAACATTTCGTTATAGATTATTGAAAACTAGCAGAAGAAGAGGAGTAAACAAGTGAGCAATTAGATGACCCATGGAGGTCCATCAACTTATCAATTGCTACCGCTGCCGAATTCGGTGACGGAGCATTGGACATTTTAATTGGCTTTTGGGCCTCAACACTAGTCACGTGCTCATGCTGAATCTCTCTCAATAGTGCCACAATATCTTTCATCGCGGGCCTATCTTGGGCCCGATTGCTGGTGCAAAGAAGGGATATGCCGAGAGCTTGGAACATTTCTTGAATTTGAGAGTCTGTGTGGCCTTGGAGCTTCGGATCAATGATCTCAATCGGGTCTTTTTTGCTCTTCAAGTGATCTCTAACCCATTGAATCACATGTATCTGGTTTTCTGAGAATGATGGGTCTACGGGTCTCTTTCCGGTGATGATTTCAAGCAATAATACGCCGTAGCCGTAGACATCGGTCTTTGAAGTGATCTTTAGCATGTTGGCATACTCTGCAATCACCAATTTTGAAAACAAAGGTTTAAATTATAATTATTATTATTATTATTATTTATTTTTTTTATTTTTTTTTTGGTCTAATGAGAAAAATTACAACTTCTTGTAGGGTTTATTACCAAATGTTGTGATGGGACGTAGGATTTGGCCTAGTGGACAAGGAATTTTTTTTGTTAAGTGTGATATTTAGGAGAAAAAAAAATGTTTTGGGAGACAAATTGTTTTAAAGAATGTGTTTTAAAAAATAATAATGCTAGGTGACCTGAATTTTCTTGATTTGAATAATTCAAATATCTCAAAATAATATCGTCTTGGGTCAAAATACACATTCAAATCATTTGAATCACACAAATTCAAATCACCAAATATGCTAAGTTTGGGTCAGTGACCAATGATGTGATTTCAGTGGCATGCATGCACCATAGAAAGTGGACTCGGATGGGATCATAATGGGCCAATGCATATGAGAGCAAATTCCCAACTTGCGCATAATTGAAGCAATCATGTCCCTTCATATCCATGTCCTTTCACATCGATATCTACTGTCATGATCAAATTTTATGGTACAATGCAACAAATAGCATAGCTATGCTTGAAAGTTCATGACAAAATGTGCTTTTATCGTTTTTTACCCATTTGACAAATGTAAAATTCTATACCAAATGCCAAACACAATTCACCACTCTCCATGTTACTTTCAATGGTTAAAGATTAAACTAAACATTCTTTGATACTTCCCTTAGGTTGGATGAGATTGTAAAGAATTGTTTAGAATAATTTAAATAAATATATTTTTAAATTTTTTATGAGAAGCTATATAATGTAATAGAAAGATCATATGATTCAAATAATAAGTGATGCGATTCAAATAGTAAAATAAAAAGATTTAGCACATACCAAACAACCTCTAAATATGATAGAATATAGAAAATGTTATTCAGTGATTTTAGAGTATTGATTAACACCACTCATATTCATATGAGAAATGTTAGGGATCATGAAAATGATCATGAAAGATTTGTGACTCTTAGATTACCTTAGTTACTGTGTGGTACTTTATTCTAAGTATAATTTAAAGGTTACAAATCTTTTATGATCATTTTTATGAAAGACTTTTCATGATACCTACCATTGCTGGACTCATATTAAGGTATTTATTATGATATTTTTTTCAAAAGAAACACAAAAAAGATAAATTTTATTATTTTGACTAATAAAATTCAGATAAAGGCATCACATATATTTATAGAGTGATATTAGGCGATCGGTATTGACATTGAATTTTTACTGAATTATTGTGAAAAACAAAAACAGTGGGATAGAGAAAAGTTACCAGGTGCAATGTAGCCGTAGGAACCAGCAAACTGAAAAGGAGTACCAGAAAACGACCCATCTTCATCTTCTCCAACTCTGGCCAATCCGAAATCCGCCAAGCAGGCTTCGTACCCATCACCCAATAAAATGTTATCCGCCTTCACGTCCCGGTGTATTATCGCCGGAACACAGTCGTGGTGCAAGTAAGCTAACCCCTCCGCCACCCCCAACGCTATCTTCAACCTCATCCCCCACTCCACCACCATTCCACCACCACCATGTAACAAACCTCCCAATGTCCCATTCCTCATATAATCATACAACAACACCTTCGTCTTCCCATTCACTCCCCAACCCAACAATCTCACTATATTCCTGTGTCTGATTCGAGCCAGAGTTCCAATTTCCGACGAGAATGCGGCGGCGGAGAGCTTCTCCGACCACAGGAATTTTTTCACGGCGATGGTTTGTCCCGACGAGAGGTTTGCTTTGAAAACGAACCCAGATCGTCCATGGCCGATCACGTTTGTGGGTATCAACGATTTGGCGATTTCATCGATTGAGAGATCGAGCTTCTGGTAGAGCGTGATCTCCCATGGCGTTGCGACGTCGTTTTCGCCTTCCAGATCGCATTCCGACGTCGTTTTACCTCTCAGAACGATGTAGAGCGCTGCGAGGAGGAGCCCGCACGCGACGCAGAGAAGCACCACCATCGCCACCCTCGCAGCCGCGCCGTGTGTGGCGGAGCCGCCGTCTGCGGCGGAGCAATTGTTGCCCGGAAAACAGAGGTTTGGGTTTCCGGCGAGGACGGTGACAGGAAGCTTCGCGAAGAAGGACGTTTCTGGTAATCGGCCCGAGAAGTTGTTGGACGAGACGTTGAGGACGACGAGATTTTGGAGTTTCGCGAGATATTTGAGGTCGCCGGTGAGATTATTGTGAGAGAGATCTAAGATTCCGAGCTTGTTCAGTGCTGTGAAATCCGCCGGAATTTCACCTGAGAGTTTGTTGCAGCTGAGATTCAGAGCAATCTCGAGCGCCGGAATGTTCCCCAGACTCGCCGGAATTTCGCCGGAGAGTTCGTTGCTGCTTAGGTCTAGTAACTGAAGCTTCGAACACGAACCGAGTTGAGTCGGAATCGAACCCGACAATCTGTTCTGTTGAAGAACGAGTTTGGCGAGTAAACTCAACGATCCGAGACTCGGACTCATCGTCCCTCCGATAAGATTATCCGAAACATCCACATATTGAAGATAGACGAGCTGGTTCAGATTCTCCGGCAAGTTTCCGGCGATTGAATTCGAATGTAGATCCAGAAAAGTTAGATTCCGGCAGCCGGAGATCTCCTCCGGAATAGCTCCTGTTAGCCGATTCAATCCGAGGTCCAAGAAATTCAGATTCGTCAGATTCCCAATCTCCTTCGGAATCGAGCCGGTGAGCTTGTTATCGCTCGCTCTGAAGCGAACCAGCGACGAGCATTTTCCGATCTCCGGCGGAATTACGCCGGAGAAATTGTTGGACAAGATCATAAACTTGTTCAAATTCGGCAATTCGAAGATAGTCTTGGGAATTTGACCTGTGAATGCATTCTGAGACAGATCAATGGCTTCGAGGTCGAAGCACGACGACAATGACGAAGGTATAGACCCTTGGAGCTTGTTCTGCCACAGAAACAGTAATGTTAGGTTCTTCAAATTCCCAAATTCTTCGGGTATGGTTCCGGTGAATTGATTGTTGTCGAGCTCGATGTGGTTCAGATTCAGGCAGTTTCCGAGCTTTTTCGGGATTTCCCCGGAGATCTGATTGACACTCAATTGAAGTTCTTGAAGTGAATTCAAATCCCCAAAAGTATCTGGAATGGTTCCAGTGAGTGAATTCACTGATAAGTCGATTACCAATAGGTCTCTGCAATATCCTAGCTCGGGTGGAATCGTGCCCACGAGGTTGTTCTGCCATAGAAGGAGGTTTTGGAGGCGGTTGAGGTTTCCCAACTTGGTTGGAATCGATCCGGTGAGTGAGTTTTCGTATAAATAGATGTTTCGCAAGGCGGTGCAGTCTCCGAGCTCCGGTGGGATTTGGCCGGAGAGTAGGGCGGTGTAGATGGCGATGGTTTCGAGCTTCTTGAGGAGGCCGAGGGTCGGAGGGAGGAACCCTGAGATGCTTGTTTCGGCTAGGCCTAACATGGTTAAATTGCTGCAGTTGCCAATTTGTTGTGGAAGAAACCCTTGAAGATTCTTGTTGCCACCCGCTCTTATCACTTCAAGGTTCATTAAATGTCCTATGGTGTTCGGAATTTCACCACTGAGTTGGTTGTCGTATAGAATCATCTGTTTCAAGCTCCTCAACTTTCCAATTTCAACCGGTATTGAGCCTTCAAGCCGGTTGGAATTGAGATAAAGCTCCTCGAGCTTGGACAAGTTGCAAATCTCACTCGGGATTTGACCAGTCAAGGCGTTGTCACTCAAGTCCAAGTAAGTAAGCTTTTTCAGAGCACCAATCTCTTTTGGAATCGTAGCGGTGAGATTCAAACCCGATAGAATGAGCTTGTTTAAGGACGATAATGAGGTCAAATTAGAGGGAACATTTCCAAGCAAATCAACATACCTCAAATTGAGCTCCACAACTTCCTTATTGAAGTTGCAAGAGATCCCAAACCACCCACATGGAGTTTCATCAGTTGGGTCCCAATTACTTAATGCCTCCATTGATGATCCATTCAAGCTTCCCTTCCATGAGAGAAGCGCTTCGCCTTGTGAGTTGACGGCAGAGGCGATTGTTACTAAAAGTAGGGAAAATGCAGAGAAGAAGAAGAGGTTCCATGGATTTACAGGCATTAGAGCTATGATACAAACTTCAATGACAAAGACACAAAAATGAGGGGTTTGAGGATAGGGAGGAGGGACAATGGGAGAGAAACCAAATCATGTCTTGTGGGCTATGGTTTTTAAATGGTTGCATAAACAAATATAGGGAGAGACCCAAAATCTCAAGATCCAAGAAACAGCTAGGCCATGATGTGTTTGTGCAGAGAGAGATGGAATTTTAGATGGTTTTTTTTTGTTGGATTTGTTTATGGAGCAAGTGAGGAGTGAGTGCAAGGAAAGGAGGGAGATGGCAGTTATTTTTAAAAGAAAAATGATGGAGACCACTAATTAGTGGTTGCTCTAATGATGTGATGTGACAGTGGATTCTATTCACTGTTATATGTATTTTGTGTCTTAATTTTTATTTTTTTTTGCTTTTCACATCATTAGCGGTGTTGTTAGTGATAGAAATTTAGTAGTCTATGGCATTGTTGTTTTTAAAATGAAAAGTAGATAGGCTGTGCCCTCAATGAGGCTTTAAAAAAATAAAAATAAAAATAAAAAACTTGTTTGTTTTTTTAGTGTACTTCCAACAATATGATGTGAGAAAAATTTTATGGTTGTATGGAGGAGATGAACAAAAATTGTTCAAAATGTTTTATTTGATTTCATTTTTTTAAAATTATTTTTAAAAAAATTTTGTTTGCTTTTGGTAAATTTTTTTTTTTTTTAATTTTAGTTACTTTTTGACTTTTTAGATGTACCTAATTTAGATGCATCTAAAAAGTTTTTTAAAAAAATTGATTAAAATATAAAAATGCTTCACTAAAAATAATTGAAAATCCAAACAAAAATCTCTATGTTTTTGTTTAGTGATATTTTTTTCCTTCATATTTTGGTCAATTTTTAATGTTTTAGATGTATTTAATCTTTAATGTATCTAAAAAGTTTTAAAAAAAAATAAAGAAAATATAAAAAAGTTCACTAAATCCAAATGAAAACAAGTCAAAAAAAAGTTTTAAAAAAATTAAACTTTTTTTTTTTCTTTTGTGTATTCCCAAAAAATTAAGCTTGCTTGGTTTCATTTTTTCAAAAACACTTTTCAAAAAATTCTACTTTTTTATTTTTCATATTTTTTTTGTTTTTACTGAATTTTTTTTAATATTTTAAGTAATTTTTTTACTTTTTAGATACACCTAACATAAATACACCTAAAAAGTAAAAAAATTGTAATTAAAATCTTTTAAAAATTCACTAAATACCAAAAATACAAAAAAAAAATACAAGAATTCAGTACATTTTTTATATTTTTATGTATTTATTAATTTTTTAAAATATTTTTTCATGAATTTTTTACTTTTTAGATACATCTAAGTAAGATGCATCTAAAAAAGTAAAAAAAATGTTTAAAATTTTAAAAATATTCACTAAAAACAAAAAAATACGAAAATCAAAAAACTCAATTTTCAAAAAATTTAATTCAGAAAACTCAAACTAAACACGCTGATAATAAGTTTCCAATCTTTAATATGATAAAAAAAAAAAAAACAAAATCGAAATATAAAGAATTTCAAAACATTACCATGCGAGAGTGGATTGAGGACATGAACATGAATTTTAAAGGCAAAAAAATCACGTGTCGTGAAGAGTTGATAAATTTTGTGCAACAGCAATGTTAGGTATCATGAAAAATCTTTCATGAAAATAATCATGAAAGTTTTGTGACCCTTAGATTACACTTAGAATAAAGCACTACACACTAATCAAGATAATCCAAAGATCATAAATTTTTCATGATTATTTTCATAAAAAAAATTTTATGATCCCTAACTTTTCTCTTTATGCAATGGTGTAACTCTCTCTCTCATATAAATATATGTTATAATTTTATGTATTTATATCTGAGTAAGTTTATGTGCACATAAACTAAATATAGAATAATACACACCCTACTCATAAGGGGGTAAGGCCCCATATTGTGAGAGAATTGTGTTTAATTCTGTATGTAGTTTCTTTGCTCCTAACATTATTGTTTATATCCATCGTACAAAATGCTTGACTATCTCTTCCTCTCCCAGGTTTCATTTGGAAACAGACTTTTTTAGTAATTTTTTTACTAAAATATGATGTAAAAAAATTAATACATTTAGGATAACTTTTTATTTTTTTACAAAAAGATATACAAAAATTAAAAAGAAAATAAAATCTTTGATCTTTTTTAGTATAAATTATTGACTTTTAATTTTTTTATGATTTTTTAACTTTTAAACTAAAATGTGATATTACCAAATGAAGAACTCAATATATTTTCCATAACCGAATGTTTGTATCTTGACATCTCTATATTTAGATGTCAACTTCTATCACTTCACATGGGACTATTTTGTTATCACTTACCAATATCTTTTTCATTCGATTTCTGGATTTATTGGCAACGAATGGTACGAATTGAAATAAAAATATCAGCAATGTCTAAGGTCTTGTCAGTTTCATCATTTTCAGCCTATTGGTAATGAGGAACATATGATTCGTTTTTTCTCTTGATCAGTGGACTTGAAATGAGTCCACCAAGAATTACTATATTTAAGACATTTTACTACAATATTTGTCAAATTTAATATTAACATTTTAAGATAAAAGTTGCATGTAATTTGTAGGAACTAGTAAGAAGTATCATGCAAATAAAACATAATTTTTGTTTCTAAATCTTAATGTCTCAATGCAATTTCAGTGATTGGATTATATTTTAAGTTTTACTTATCTCAAAATTTCTACATAATTCAATAATTAAAGTGCATTAGGACTGAGAAACGGAAAAACTTTAGAATAACAAAATCCTCAATTGACACCAAATTAGGAGAAGATGAGAATTGGTGAGAGCAAATTGTTGAAATTGGTTCTTTTCTTTTTTTATTTTTAATCTGAATATTCAGTAATGCTATAGTTTTTCCCCAAGGCATCCCACCCAATTTGAAGCTAATTTTTGTCTTAGAATGAGTTTGAATCTTACTTATGGAAATAATAACAATACAAATACAAACATGTTTCCAGAAAAAGGCACAATCCTGCAAGTACTAGATTTTTTATATTATTCCATGAAAATTTTATAATTCTTATACTTTCACATAAATCAATCACAAAATCAAACTCAACTCTCTCATATGTGTAGGACTACAAACAATCAGAGCTATCCATAAACTGCTTGTTTGAGTTCTATTAGTTTCCTTAATAAACAAGTTCGAACTCGATTTTTAAGCTCATATATGTAATCAAAGTTTCAAGCCAAACTTGAGTTTCTCAATTGCTTCACAAGTTGAACTTGAGTTTGAATTCGATTAACTCTTAGCAAACTAGACTCAAATACCTCAAACTCAAACTCAAATTTCATCGCTTCTACACATGAGAGTGAAGCCTACTCATATGATATAGTTATATCTGATTCTCAGAATTAGTTTATAGGTTTCTTGATTTTTTAAAAATTATATGTTTTTAAATGGGAAATTCTATATTACTAGGGTAATATAACAATACAAACACACCCAAAAAAAAAATGGTAGAAATGTGAAGACGAGAAATGAGTTGGGAATCTTAGATCTAAAACAGTGCAGAATAACAAATATTGTGGTGGAGGGTGCATATGAATAAGCTCCAAATAGATCCTTGTCTCGCAACCAGATCTATAGGACAAAAATCAATTTGGATAATGACTCTTTATTTAATAATATCAATGTCCTTAATATTGGAGTATGACAAGCCAATCATATTGTCGGATCAAGGAAATAATTCAAATGAATTTAATTGGTTGAAGCATTATTATTATTATTTCGTATCCTGTAGTTTTTTTTTTATTTATTTTTGAGAAATAAAAAATAAAACTAATTTAGTGAAAAAATGACAAAATAAAAAACGCTATTTCTTAGAAGGGTTTTGATTTGTGGCACTAAATTGAGGGGCACTAATGTCCATAATTTTCATATAAGGCAAAAAACAAAAAACAAAACAAAACAGTTACCCAGAATGAAAATTAAGGGCATTAGTGCCTCCCAATTTAGTGCCACAAAATATTTTCCTTTTTAGAAATTGAGAGTAACACATTTGACTTGGTGGCCCGCAGGTCGCAACCCACAACAAAATTAGAGTGTTTTATAATGTTTAATACACTCTCCATTCTAAAATAATAGTTTTTTTTTTTAGAGTTTAACTTTTTTTAGTAATACAATTATTACACTTTAAAAATATTAATTTTCTAAAATTATCCTTTGATGGTACATTTTTTTTTTAGAATATCAATTGTTATAATTGTACTTTTTGTGTTGTTAATAAATTTAAAATAAAGACAAAATAGAAAATTCACATTATTTTAGTTCTAAATTTTTGAAAATAAATTAATATTTTGAGACAATAAAAAATAGAATAAAAAATTAATATTTTACGACAGAGAGACTAATTAAATCTCAATTAATAATAGGGGGTGTTTGAAATCGAATCATAGAAAGCTATATCACGTGATGTCGCGTGACAAGAGGCCATTGCTGCTAAGCATATATATATATGATCATTTTGGATTACTCCCTTCACCATATAATAATATATATTTTTTAGTCCATATTTACTTTAAATTATGTTAGAATTAAGGTTTGTGTTTTAGGAATCTAAGCACGAGAAGAAGAGGAGGTTGGCCCATGAGAGAGAGAGAGAGTTATTTTATAAAAGGCCAAACCCACCATGGTGTTCGGGCAGGTTTTGTGTATTGAGGTCTTTTTTTAACGTTGGATGGTGTAAAGGAAGAGACAAACACAACCCATCAAAAGCTGAGAAGTCTCCTATTACTGGTCTGTTTTGATCTAGTTTATGGGATTTACTTATAATTTTATATATATATATATATAGAATTTGTGCATGAACGTTTGATTAATTTAGTGGTGGTTGACATATATAATGCATGTGTAATTTAAATAAATAAAAATAAAATAAAACAAAATATTTGTGGGATATAATTTTAGGGTCGTGCCATGTGGTTGAGGTGGTTAGCTGATGTGTCACATAAACGAGCCAAGTTGTCGAGATGGTTGTGATATTGCCGAGTCGGAATTCGAGATATTCAGATAGAGAACAAGAATCCTAGATAAGATGAGGCACTTAGATAAGGATGAGACTCTTGAGGAGTTCATCCATATCTAATTAACAGTCCGAGATAAGTGTTATTCTTAAGTCCTATAAAATGAGACTTGTAGGGGACGAGAGTCCTATTGGCTATACAAGTAATCCTATAGGTCTAAGGTATATTTTTACTTGTACACTGAATACTTGATTTAATATCTTTGAGAGATAAATGATTGACTTGATAGTTGGAGTGCCCTCGAGTAAACAAGCTATCATGGTATTCTTGTCTTATTGTTGGCAAGTACTTGGTTTAATCTATTCTACCGCGTGCTCTTTAGTTAAGTTCCATGTTTGGTTGTGAGGTCAGAAATCAACACCCACAATATTTACAATATATAATAAGAGTCTTATTTATCAAACTCAGGACTTAAGAATAACACTTATCTCGGACTGTTAATTTCAGGACACCATCAAGTCTTAGTTTAATTTACAATATATAATAAGAGTCCGAGATAAGAGTCTTAAATATAAGGATCGAGTTTAATTTAAACCCAACCCTTTAAAGATTCATCTTAGGTTATTAATCCAATAGTGCATTGTGTTACTCCTAAAATTTCATGGAATTCAATTAGTGCAATGTGAAAAGAAAGCTCTCTATCAAGCAAATGTCAACGTACTCTTTTCATCATCAATCATTCTCCCAATTCTCAATCTTTGTGATTTTTCATTTACACATTTCACATCTGTCATTCTTTCAGCTCCTTCTTGCTTTCAGTCACAACATGAAGATTTTTCTTAACTTTTCTTCTTTCACTGTTGGGATATTATTGTGATTTTTCATAACAATTGTCACATAAATAATGCAATATATATAATGTATTTATCTTATAAATAATTCAAAATATATTTAAAATGTACAAGTTGTATTTTGAAAAATCCAAGACATTATTAATTAAAGAGATTCATGACATAGGTAGTCTTTGGAAAATTCAATAAGTATTATTAAAATATTTATAAAGTATCTGATATTATAAATTTAAAATTTTAATTAAGACGTATTAAAAAAAAATCAAATATATTTTTAAAATTCTGATGACAAACACGAGTGTGCAATATCACGGGCCTTCAACATACACAGATTTTGATATAATGGAACTATTGATTCAATTTCATGAAAAGATTTTGAGATGAAATGGCATTAAAACAATTAATGCACATAATAGAATATATAGCATTATAGAACATACACCTTTAGGATGTACCAATCATTTTTTTGTATTAGGTAAGGCTTTTTTGACTACTATAAAAGTATGCAATTATGTGATTGATATGCCAGTCTTAGATGCATTCTAAAAGATAGATAAAAAAAGTGTCATGCAAGATCTCTTCATATTTGAATACAAGTCATTCGACAATTTGGTGATTTGTGGAAAGTGTTCTTTATTCAACCAAAGATTTGCTATTATATCCCATAAAATTAAAATTAAAATAAATAAATAAAGGAGAGATTTGCTATTATAATTATTGACTGGGTCATATTTGTATCCATTTTAAACATTGTATTGGACTATTCAAAACCCTTTTTTTTTTTTTAGTTGCTACATCCAGTGGCGGACCGACTTAGGGACTGGGGGTGCCTCTATGTTTTATGCATATTTATAGAATGTCTAATACAATTGCCTCTTAATTTTTTAAAAATCATTTTGCTACCTTTCTATTTCATTTAATTTTTACAATATATAATGAGATGATTTCTAATTATTTTACATACTACTTAGGTTGTGTTTGAATCATTGATTTGTACAAGAATTTAAAAAGAATTAGAAAAAAATGTGGATGACATGTAAATGAAATATACTTACATTTTACTTTTCTTTTTTTTTCTTCTTCTTTTCCTTTCTAAATTTCTAACCAAATTCATGATGCAATCACAATTAATAGTATCAATACAATCTAGTCAAATTTATTTATGAAATAGATACATGCCCCTTTATTTTGTTTTTTTTTTATTATTATTATTTTTAAAAATCAATTAATTATGAATACTTTTTATTCATTAAATATTATTAAAAAAAATAGTCTCATACATGGTTAGGTTTGTAATCGGTTCGGTACGGTCGGTATTTAGATAAAAAAATTTACCGAATCGATAATGTCGGCACCGATACAGACCGCTTCTTTCATCAAACCGCACCGAACCGATTGAAACGGTTCGGTTTAGTGCAATTTAATCAGTTTAGAATTTTTTAAAGTTGAGCCACTTTTTGATATAATTATTAATCTATATAAAAATATTAAATTGGATATTATCTACCATTTTAAATATATCCAATCCATCCATTTAATACACACTTTTCAATTCCTAAATTATCAAAAATAAAAACAAAATAAAGTTTGAAAATACTAAGGTTTTAAGAATAATAGAGTAAGATTATATATAATAAGAGCTTACAAACTTAGGTTATAAAGATGATAAGGTTAATTAATTAAGGTTAATAATTTATTATACTTATTAATATCATTATATTATTAATTATATATATATATATATTATAAGTACAATTTATGTTGAAGCGATCAGTTTCGGTTTAGATCGGTGCACAAGGTGTTTAAACCGATACCGAATCGAAAATTGAAAAAAATTAAATTTAAAAACCGCACAGACAGATTCTTATTAAAAAAACAGGCAAAATATAGCCGATTTGGTCGGGTTCAATCGATTTGGTCGATTTTTTCAATTTTTCTCACATCCCAATTCATAGTTCAAAATTTCAAAAATAAATAAATAAATAAATAAACTTGTTAGGTTTATTTATTTTTCTTTCATAAATTACATTTTTCATGACCCATATTTAAGAAATTCTATTGCAATGTGTGGGGATATATTTTCTAAGTACCAACATGTGGCCGAGGTGACACCGAAGTGTCAGCCGAGGTGCCACGTGACTTGACAGTTACGCCGAGGTGATCTCGGGGTTGCCGAGGTTATCTCCGAAGATAACGGAGTCCAAGATAAGTGGATAAGGGACAGAAGTCCTAGGAATAAGAAAGACTACAAGATGGATAAAGGTAGAACTCTTAGGGAGTCTATCCTTACCTCTTGAAGAGTCCAAAGTAGATATAGAGTTGGAGTCCATAGAAGTAAGACTTCTAGTGGGACTAGGATGGAGAGACACTATAAAAGAAGGGCACTCCCGGCGGGTCTAAGGTACGCAATTTATAGTCTTGAGTAGTAATTTTAGCACTTGTTATCTTTGAGAGATACTGACTTGATCGTCGGAGTGCACCCGGGTGGTAGAACCACCGCCGGTGACTTTTCTTTTCTCGGCAGACATAGGAGCCGTCTATTCTGCTGTGTTCTACAAAATTAATCACTAAGGAGGGCAGTGATCGGAAATTCACTCACACATTTGGCACCGTCAGGGAACGAAAGAAGAGTAGATGGCTAGTAACGTGCAGAAAGAAAAGATAGGGGACGACGCTCCGGCTGGGAGTAGATGACCCGTCGACTCTAATGCTGAAGGAGGAGACCACAACGAAGAAACTCGTGATCAGAATCACGCAGAGAAAGTCGTCGGACAAGATGGTGATACATCAAAGAAAGCGGACAGAGGCAAATACTATAATGAGGATGACCTCCAAACCTAGAAAGACAGATGTCTGAGGAGGGATGAGGAAGTAAAAGAGATGGCAAACAAGTTGGCAGATCTTCAATCGGTCGTCAACTTCATGATGCAGAATAATGTCATGCAGCCGCCATACCCGCTGCAGGACACACCAATGCCGGCAACAAACGTCCAGAAGAAGAGGCGGAGAGAAGTCCCCGAAGCCCCTCAGCACACGGGGAGTGGAAGGCACTCTCACCGACCCTCCAGGGAAGTCGGCCGAGAAGAGCCGAGAAGAGAAGAGTCCCGAAGGACATATCGCGAGAAGGAAGCAGACCCCAAAGAACATCGGTATGTTCCGGGGCGGATATTGTGTTTTGATGCGTCCTGCGGAGAAGGATCGAAAAGGGGCCACCATGAGGCCGAGAGTAGTGCGCCGAAATGGCTGAAGTCCAATGACAGCCGGGCTGTAGGGAGAAGTAAAGAGGACTTGAGAGATTACCTCAAGAGGAAACAGCAGAATGCCGGAGCCGAAGTGACCTCCCCGGTTAAGCCGAGGACTCCATTCTCGGCAAAATTGGATAGATTCGTCGCGCCGAAAAGATTCAGTATGCCGAGGCTCCAGATATATGATGGTAAATTGGACCCTAACTTCCATGTTGGATTATTTTTGAATTCAATGGCATTATACAGTGGGAACGAGCCGTTACTCTGCAAAGTGTTCCTTTCATCCTTCGGGGAGATTGCATCAGATTGGTTCCACAAACTACCGAAGGGGAGCGTGAAGAGCTGGGAAGGCCTGGCCGAGATGTTTGTGGCCAGGTTCATAACAAACAAACTGCAACCATTGAGGATGGATGCATTGATGGCCCTGAAGATCGGCAAAGATGAGAGCCTCAGAGCCTATGCAAAGCGGTACTACGAGGTGTTCAATCGAATACCTGAATGCAACCAGGAGGTGGCGGTCGTCTCTTTCAAGAACGGCCTAAAGGATGACTGTCCACTGCGGAAGTCTTTGGCAAAAACCCTGCCAAAGAGTATGGAAGAACTCATGGCGAGAATCGAGAAGTATGCCAGAGCCGAGGAAGATACGTCGGGGAATAGGGAGACAAAGCTAGAAAAGGGTAACAGCTCGCCGAAGCGAGGCCGAGGTAACAATGGACAGAACAAACAGGAGACAGAGTTGAGGGCTAAGCAAGCAGTGACGACGGTGTTCCGAATTCCGGTCCAAAAAGTCCTTGACCAAATTCGAAATCAGCCCTACTTCAGGGCGCCGGCAAGAGAACCAGGAGAATTTATGGGGAGAAACCATGGTAGGCGTTGTGCCTACCACAATGAGCAGGGTCACCCAACTCAGGGTTGCAGAGCCCTTAAAGCACACTTAGAAGATCTGGTGAGACAAGGCCATCTAAGAGATCTTGTGGATGAAGCCAGAACCAGGGAAGAGCAGGCACGATTGCCTCAAGCGCCAAATTTCTCCTCCCCAAAGACAAAGAACCACAGTGTGGACCTCGGTGGTTAATGTGACCCACTCGAAGGTGAATGAAAACGACATACGGGGGGAGACACAGAGGGTGAAACATCTGCAAAGACGTTAACTGTCGGATCGAAAAGACCTCGCCCAAGATTACCAAGGACCAATGATAACCTTCACAGAGGCCGACCTTGATATGGTTCAGCACCTGCACAATGATGCCCTGGTAGTATCCCTCCAGGTTGGGGAGTGCCAGTGAAACGATCTTGATTGATCAAGGCGCCTCGCGACATCATGTATGTCGATGCTACAAGGAGTTAGGCCTTCACCCTGATGACATGGAGCGGTTAAACGGCCCGATGGTCGGCTTCAATGGAACGCCGACATGGCCTTTAGGCGCAACAAGCTTGGAGGTACAGGCTGGCACAAAGAAGATGATGACAGAATTTATTGTGATTGATACGCCTTCGCCTTACAACATCATCCTGAGGAGGCCGTGGTTGCATGCAATAGGGCGCGCCTCAACCTTGCATCAATCGCCACGATTCCCAACAGTAACATGGGATTGAGGAAATCGAGGAGATCGCCAGAAGTAAAAATTGCTCCATGGCAAAGAATGAAGTTAACTCGCAGATTCGAGAACCAGAGGAAGCAGAGGTTGAAGAAGAGGACATGAAGGTCCTAGATGATGTCGGCAAGGAGCCACCGAGAAGAGTGAAGAAGCATTAAAGAAAATCTTCGCCCAAGAGGGCGATGAGGAACGCGTTTTCTTCTCGACAGGATTAGCCAAGAAGAAGAAAGGGAGTTGGAAGCCTTTCGAGAAAAAATATTGAGGTGTTCGCCGACACCTTATGAAATGCCCGCATTGACCCCGAGGTCACATGCCACAGACTAACGCTGATGTCGGCCAAACTCGTAATACAACGAGCGTAAGACCGACATCGATGCACGCCAAAGCAAAGGAAGAGGAAGTAGCGACTTCTAGAAGCCGTGGCCATCCGAGAAGCCAATTATCCGACGTGGTTATCAAATACCGTGGTAGTAAAGAAGAAGAATGGCAAGTGGAGGGTCTGGGAGGACTTCACAAATCTGAACAAAGCTTGTCCCAAAGATGCCTTCCTCGCTAAAGATCGACCAGTTGGTGGACGCCACATCTGGACATGGGAGGATGAGCTTCTTGGATGCATATAGGGGGTATCACCAGATAGCCATGTACCCCCCAGATGAAGAGAAGACAGCGTTCATCACTCCGAAAGGTTTGTACTGTTACAGAGTCATGCCTTTTGGGTTGAAGAACGCAGGAGCAACTTACCAAAGGCTGGTGACCAAGATGTTCAAACGCTTGATTGGCCGAACTGTAGAAGTCTACATTGATGATATGGTCGTGAAGACCAAGGAACCAAAGGATCATCTTGCTGACCTAGAAGAGGTCTTTGACATACTCAAAACATATCGGCTCCGACTAAACGCATCGAAATGCGCGTTTGGAGTCGGATCCGGTAAGTTCTTGGGATACCTGGTGACTAGAAGGGGCATTGAAGCCAGCCCAGATCAGATCAAGGCCATTCTGGAATTACAAAGTCTGACATCGGCAAAACAGGTGCAAATGCTTACTGGAAGGGCCGCAGCCCTAAACAGATTCATAAGCCGAAGTTCGGACAAATGTAAACCTTTTTTCAACCTGGTGAAAAAGGCCACGGATTTTCTATGGACAGAAGAATGTAAGGCCACGTTGGCCGACCTGAAGAAGTACTTTACCTCGGCCCCAGTCCTCTCAACACCTCAACCTGGGGAGGAACTGTTTTTATACTTGGCAGTTTCAGAGCACGCAGTAAGTGCTGTGATAATCCGAGAAGAGAAGGGAGAATGAAGGTCATTATTACGTAAGTAAAACCTTGGCCGACGCAGTAAACAAGGTACCTACCATCGGAGAAATTGATGTCGTTGGTAATGGCCTCAAATAAGCTAAACCATTATTTTCAGGCTCACAAGATAGTGGTTCTGACAGAACACCCACTCAAATCCTTGCTGCAACAGGGAGACTTAACTGGAAGAATAGCAAGATGGGCCGTAGTGCTGGGCCAATACGACCTGGAGTTCAGGCCGCGAACAGCAATTAAAGGCCAAGTTTTGGCCGACTTCGTGGCCGAGTTCTCGCCAGAATACATCAAACATCGGGCTCCGTTGAGCTGAGATGAACGATGTCCAAACAAGGAAGGAGAAGCCCAGCCAAAGGCTAAAGAACCAAGGAAGGAAAAACTCAGACCCTGCAGCATTTACATCGGCGATTCCTTTCAACTTTTTGTTGATGGGAGCTCAAACCGGCAGGGGGCAGGGGCAGGAGTAGTGTTAATTTCCCCCAATGGGGAGATATTGGAGCAGTCCATTCGACTGGGGTTTAAAGCCTCGAATAATGAGGCGGAATATGAAGCACTGATTCGGATCGGTCGGGCAAGAGAAAGCAGAGGCAGATGAGGTAATCGTTTTTTGTGACTCACAACTCATAGTAAATCAAACTACAGGAGAGTTCGCTGCCCGAGATGAAAGGATGTCGGCATACGCAAAAGAAGTCATCAGGCTGGCAGACATGTTTCAAAACTGCCGACTTTTTCAGGTTAGTCGAGATGATAACAACCACGCCGACGCGCTGGCCAATTTGGCAAGTTCAGTGCAAACCGGAAAGACGAGGACAATAATGATTGATTACTGTCACGACCCAAACCCGGCCCTATGGGTTTAGCACCGTAGAATCGCCAAGAATCCAAAATCAAGGCCGCCAAACAAGAATACAATTAAACAGTAATGGCGGGAAGCCAATACAAGAAATAACTAGTGTCCATTGAGCTGTGAAAATCTGTATGCCAAAAACATTTTTCATGCATTCATACAGTTCGAAACAGTACAGTCTAAACAATCATTTACAGACACTCAATATAGGGACTTAATCACTCAATCTGCAAAGGAACATTCGCCTATACATTCGATTCAGCTTATTACAAAACAAAGAAGACAAGACAAGAGAGGAAATACTAAAACACCCCTAAGCCTTGGCAAGGTAGGCTCGAACCTCACAAAGGAGGCACATAGGTCGCTTGACAAGATCAAGTAACCCCGACGCTTCTAGTCATGGCTGGTGCTCAGACACCTACATATATATATGAGCAGTGAGCTAAAGCCCAGTGAATAATATAATGCGTAAAGGGGTTAAAAATAAATGTCCTTTAAAACCAAGAATAAAACTATTTCAATAATTTATCACTATCATTCAGTTTGTGGCTCATATTTCAAGTCATAATAGTCATTCAGTTAAAATAGTGATATGTGGTACATCCATTGGCGTAACAGTACAGTAAACAGTGGGTCTTAAAAGACCGGGTCTTAACAGACCAAATAGTAAATGATGGCCATCAGGAGCAAAGACAAAGAATAAAGAGCAAAGAATAAAGACCAATTCGAGAACAAAGACAAGATTTTGTGGATTCAAGAGGTGGCTCCCACCGTAAGCACTTAGTTCCAGATTCTAGAGGTGGCTCCCAACAGAGCACTTTGCTCCTTATCGAATACTGGATTCAAGAGGTGGCTCCCACTGTAGCACTTAGCTCCGTAGATTCTAGAGGTGGCTCCCAGTGTAGCACTTTGCTCCATATCGGTAATACCGAGTGGCCATCACAACAAGAAATGTGAGTGGTTCCAACTTGGGAACCGACAGAGATCTCTCTCACAAAGATGTGGATTCAAGAGGTGGCTCCCAATCGTAGCACTTAGCTCAGAGATTCTAGAGGTGGCTCCCAGATGTAGCACTTTGCTCCAAATCAAGAAACAAGAGGTGCCAAGGATGCCCTAGCATGCCTTCGTAATATAACTCATACGCTTATTTAGTATACTGACGCTCATTCAAGGCGCTCGATTCAAGAAGCAAAGGTCAATTCAAGAAATGCCTACCAAAGGAACAGTATCAATTCAAGATAATGGTGTCAACTCAAGAACGGTGTCAATTCAAGAAATCGGTGTCAATTCAAGAATCGCCTGCCTACCAAGATTGATTCGATAAAATAGACGATAAAATTTCAACAAGGTAAGCGTTCAATAAAGTAAAATTCAGAAGATAATCATTTTTGGACATATCTTTACGCTTGTTACTCACAGAGTTACGGGCTACAAGATGCTAGAGCGCCCCTTCGTAAGCCAACCCTACACAGTATACAGGATGAACACACACTAAGCTATACATTTAGGGGAAGATCAATAACTTACCCTAATTTGCCTCGGTGTGTTCTACATCTATATCCTCATTAAGATGCCTTAAACTAGGCCTAAGAATGCCTAGAATGGAATGAGGATGCAAAGATGCACTTAGAAAGTACTTTACAAAATTTGCTGAAAATAAGGGCCTCGCTCGAGCGAGCCTTCCTTCGCTCGAGCGAGATTCCAAAATCAAAGGCTTCGCTCGAGCGAGAAATCCTTCGCTCGAGCGGTCTGATGAAACAGTAAAAATACTGGATGCTGAAATTTTACGCTCGAGCCACCATTTATTCGCTCGAGCGGAGCTCTGAACAAACGATGGTCGCTCGAGCGAGGAAGCCAAATTCTGGAATTTCCAGATTTGTCTTCCAAGCTCGAACCAAGCTTCCTACCACTCTATACTCGACCTCTTGGGCCCAAATTCTGGAAAACACATTTAAACTCAATATACAACAAGTTTTAAAGCTCAATTTGAGAATTCAAAGCCCAATGGGGAGTCAATTAAAGTCAAGTTTCAAACCCATTTCATGAACATGAAGAACATGCAAACAAGCATGGATTCAAATCATTTCAAAGCTCCAATTTGATGCTCTAGAGAGCCAATTGTTCCAAAAACAAGTTGAAAACATAGACTTAAGCTTAAACATGAGCATGCATGTACAATTCTACCATGAATCCAACTCAAAACTCATTAATTCAAACATGCATGCATGATATATACTATAATCCAACATAGTTGAACTCAATCAAGTCTTAGCTCTTCAATTAAACATGAACCATGCATGAATCCACTTAAAGGCACAATCAAGAGGATGAAATTCATACCTAGGTTCCTTAATTACTAGTCTTGAGGTTCAATTTGCCAAAACACACTTCAATTCTTCAAGTTCCAAGCCAATCTCCTAGTTGATTTCACAAATCTCTTATTTCTCTCTCTCTATATCTCGTGGGAAGCATGAAATGAGCTGAACAATTGCTTTGAGTCAATGTATGCAGCCTCTAAATGTATGAAGTAGTGGCCACTAGATGGCTTTTTGGTAAATAAGTCAAACTTGGTCAATTTATCTTATTTTAATCTAATTTAATCATACCAAATCAATTTCCAATTAAATACATCATAAATTCACATTAATTTTAATGATCATAAAACATCAACAATTTGATTCGTCACGATAAGGCCTTCAATTAGCGCTTTAAATTATCGAGCATGAACAGATCGATAAACGACTAACAGAGATGGAAATATGCATTTAAACGATTACGGCAATCGATCTCGAATCTCACTACGATTCGGTATTTTGTTCACCCGATTAGCGATCATTATCGATCTCTAATTCGAATGTCGGTTAATTCAAGAATAATCAAGAATTAATGTCGAATCAAGACGAGGTTGTTACAATTACCTACTGGTTCGAGCATAGAGCCACCGAACACAATGCAAGAAGCATTATGTGTGGACATGGGACCAAGCTGGATGGATGCAATTGTTGCATTCCTGAAAGAGGGAAAACTGCCAGAAGATCGAAAGGAAGCACACAAGGTCGACCAAGTCGGCAAGATTCACCGACAATGAAGGACATCTCTACGTAAGATCCTTCACTGGACCTCTTTTAAGGTGTGTACACCCTCTTCAGGTCGAAGACTTTTTGTATGAAATTCATGAAGGAGTTTGTGGAAGCCACGCAGGGGGCAGATCGTTAGCTCATAGGGCCATTACCCAGGGGTATTGGTGGCCCTACATGCAAAAAGATGCAGAAGCCTATGTGAAGAAGTGTGAACAATGCCAGAGGTTTGCACCGTTGATACATCAGCCAAATTCCGACCAACCTGCTTTCAAATTTCTGGCCATTTCCCCAGTGGGGCATGGATCTCGTTGGACAATTGCCCCAAGCAATTGGGCAGCGGAAGTACCTACTGGTAGCAACAGACTACTTCACAAAATGTATAGAAGCAGAGCCCCTTGCCAAAATCCAAGATGTGGATGTGAAGAACTTCATCTGGAAAAACATCATCACCAGATTTGGGATTCCAAGAGCAATCGTTTATTAACGGAACACGCTTTGAAAGAACTCATCAAGAATTTTTAAGCAAAATCCAAGATAAAGAATTACTTTACAACACCAAGCTTTTCCCAAAGCAATGGGCAAGCCGAAGCATCCAACAAAGTCATTCTGGATGGAATAAAGAAGAGGTCATAAGCAAACGAAAGGAAAGTGGGTAGACGAATTACCCAACGTGCTCTGGGCATATCGCACTACGCCGAGAAGATCAACAGGGGAATCCCCCTTTGCCATGGCTTATGGCACAGAAACAGTCATCCCATTGGAGATCGGCATCCCAGGGATCAGAACTCAAGGAGTCGAGAACGGGTCTAATGATGTGCTCTTAGCCCGAGATCTGGACCTACTAGAAGAAAGAAGAGAGAAAGTCGAATCCAAATTTTGCAAAGATACCAAACAATACTTGCCAAAGCTTACAACAAGAAGGTCAATCCAAGGGATTTTCAAGTTAACGACCTAGTCTTGAGAAAAGTCGTCGGCAATAAGAAAGATCCCAGAGAGGGCAAGCTTGGCCCAAACTGGGAAGGCCTCTACAGAATCACTTCGGTGTTAGGAAATGGGGCATATCGGCTCGAAGATAATGAGGGCAAAGCATTGCCTAGACCATGGAACACTTGTAATTTAAATTTTTTCTATCATTAGATGTTCTTTGATTTTTTGCCGATCTGATCAATAAAATCTCAGCAGAATTTTTTCAGAACTTATAAAACTATGCATGATGTTGTTTTGTGAATAATGAGAACCCAAGTGGAACTTAGGTTCACATTGGGGGCAGAGAGAAGACATTAGTAATGCTTAGCCGAAGTTAAGCCGAGATAAATTCCTTATCTTTACTTGTTGAAATTTGTAGCAATTTACAAGTTAAAGTTAAGCCGAGATAAATTCCTTATCTTTACTTGTTGAAATTTGTAGCAATTTACAAGTTAAAGTTAAGCCGAGATAAATTCCTTATCTTTACTTGTTGAAATTTGTAGCAATTTACAAGTTAAAGCTAAGCCGAGATAAATTCCTTATCTTTACTTGTTGAAATTTGTAGCAATTTACAAGTTAAAGTTAAGCCGAGATAAATTCCTTATCTTTACTTGTTGAAATTTACAGCAATTTACAAGTTAAAGTTAAGCTGAGATAAATTCCTTATCTTTACTTGTTGAAATTTGTAGCAATTTACAAGTTAAAGTTAAGCTGAGGTAAATTCCTTATCTTTACTTGTTGAAATTTGTAGCAATTTACAAGTTAACGTTAAGCCGTGATGGGTTCCTTATGTTTACTCGTTGGAATTTGTAGCAATTTACAAGTTAAAGTTGTCGAGATGAATTCCTTATCGTTTCTTGTTGAAATTTGTAGCAATTTACAAGTTAAAGTTAAGCCGAGATAAATTCCTTACCTTTACTTGTTGAAATTTGTAGCAATTTACAAGTTAAAGTTAAGCTGAGATAAATTCCTTATCTTTACTTGTTGAAATTTGTAGCAATTTACAAGTTAAAGTTAAGCCGATATGATTGTTTATCTTCACTTGTTGAAATTTGTAGCAATTTACAAGATGAAGATTAATTGAGTTTATATGCTTTTTACTTGTTGAAGTCTATGGCAAGTTTACAGGTGAAGTCCTAGCCGAGGTAAATCTTCAGGTAAGCATGCCCGAGGTATGTAACCCCGAGGAAATTGTGCAAGGGAAGAATTATATGAATCATGTTAAATATTCTAAGTATAGAATCAAATAGAAGCAATGAAGAAAAATTAAAGGCTACAGCATTCAAAGAGAAAACAGTTGTGTATAAAGGAGGCACAATGGCCTTGCAGAAGTAAATTGTTCAAAAGCAACAAAAAAAGGCACATCGGCCATAAAGAAGAAGCTCACATTGTTCTGGGAACATTAACAAGAGTAAACAAAAAGAAACAGAGTACAAAAGAAAGAAGAAAATACAAAAGACATTCAAACTTCTCCAACTTGAACATAGGGTTGGGCTGAAACCTCCGAAGGTTCTGGCAGAACCACCTTGGCATCCTCTTGATTTATAACCTCAGCATCTTTGTCCACCACGACCTCGGCCTGCTTGTCTGCCATAATCTCGGCGTCGATCTCAGCCAAAGTATTCTCAACAGTTTTCTCTGCCAGAAGCAGGTCAGAAGATAGCACGCCCGTGACAGCTTCCTTGGGCACCTCCTCATCCTCCTCTAGGGTTAAGTCCATGACTTGGTCACCCTCATGAGGAGATTTGCTCTCACTGGCATCCTTTGGTTTCCTAACCAAGGCCTCGTTATCTTTATCCTGTTCACCATCATCTGCAGCCTCGGATTCAGATTGGACTTCTTCCTCAGCTTGAGTTGAGGGTGTAGGAGGAGGAAAGGGGAGAGGGATAGCTTCGGCCTTACGCCATGGCGAGTTAGCAGGAAGATCAAGTTTTTTGGCTAAGGACATCCAACCAAGGTTAAAACCCCTGTTGCATGCCTGCCTAACTTGCAACTTGTACTCTTCTGCCACATCGGCCATTCCTTGGGCGTAAGCCTTGTCATCGGCCGCTTTTATTTCGGCATCCTTTGTAGCCAGCGCTTGCTGGAGCTCTTTCTCGGCCTGGGCCGCTTTCTCCTCGGCCTCTTTCTTCTGGGCTTCGGCAACGTTCTTAATGGCTTCGGCAGCCTCGGCCTTCTCGTCAGCCTCTTGCTGGGCCTGAGTGGCAGCCTCGGCCTGATCTTCCAGAACCTTCATTTTGTTTTTGAGACTTTTATTTTGCTTTTGAAGGGCAGCGCACTCCTTCTCCATCTCGGCCAATTTCTCCTTGTTCTCAAAGGCCTGCATGGAGAGAGAGTGGGCGTGTTGAATGGCCTGAAAGAAAACAAGGCAGAAATTATTACAGAATATTGCAAAACTTTATAAATATAGAGAAAACAGCAGAAAGAAAAGTTGTCAAATTCAAGAACTTACTTGCACAGAGCGCTGCAGCATGAGGGCATAGTTCTCGTATTCATTCATCTTGGCGTTACGCTCGAGATCACCTTCGAGGAGGACTGCAGTACTGAGCGCCACGGCGACGTTAACGTCGGCGGCGCTTTCATGGGCATAGACGGGCCTGTTCTCAAGGGTAATTTGAGGCACCCAAGGAACCTTTTGAACTTTGGAACCCGAGGTCATCCCAGACGATGATCTCGGCCTTTTTGCCTGAGTAGAGCCTGATGGTTGAGCCTCCGCAGGTCTTTTGGCAGGAGCAGAGGAGGCCTTCTTGTTCTCGGCCAATTGAGAGATTGGTAAAGCATCTTCAACATCGGCCTCAGTGGCCTTGGATTTTGATGGGGGCTTCTTGGTCTTTTTCGGCTTCGGTGGGGGCATTGTTTGGGATGGTGCAGCATCCACATCGGTTGGTAGATCGGCAAGAAGGTCCAACACCACTGGCTTCGGGCGCACCATCTCGGCTGTTTTGACAAGACGTCGGCGACGCTTTCTTTCTTGAACTGGAAGCAAGAATGGTGCCGATGTGGAAGGAAGATCGGCTGGATCAGAAGTAGAACCTTGATCTGTCCGGGATGTAGACGTGGCTTGGGTTGTGGCTGTGGACGAGCTCTTCTTCTTCTTCTTTGGAACGTCGGCCAAGGTAGACTTGTATGTTGGGATGAAGTTTAACAGCAGTGGAGCTTTGCGTTTATGGATTGGTAGGTCCAAGAGCTTCTTCAATCCTTTCCCAGGGTAATAGGACTGGCGAAAGTCCTTGGGAGGCTTACGAACGTCTGCAAAAGGAAACACAACATCAGAAACAAATTTGTTGGAAAAATTGTGGAAAGCAACAGTTAGCGATTAACACAGGATCTTACCCTTGCCCTCCTTGACCGCTCGAGGAAGAGGAAGAGATGAACTTCTTCATCTGGGCCAAATTCGCCTCTAAGTGATTAGATAATCATCTCCAGCCCCTTTGTTGGAGTCTAGAAGGTCGGCTACAATTTTAAACTCTGTGGACCTCGGCTTAAGGTAATAGACATAACCTTTTTCCTTAAGGTTCAGGGCACACATGGTGTAGGAGTATTGGATGTCGGCAAGAGTGATCCTAACACTCTCCCCGCCGAAGCTATTATTATACCATTAAGCGTCCTATAGGCGTTAATGGCAAGTTGCATAGGGTTCAAAGAATAGTAATGAAGGACCTCGCGAAAGAGAGGATCAAGAGGGAATCGAAGTCCACACTGAACGAAGGCTACTATAGGAAAAGACATGTTATCATCCTCGGGCATAATGGAGTCGTTCTCCCCAGCTAGCCTGAGGTGAACATCGGGGGGGATGGAGAATTCTTGCCTAAAGTACTCTAGTTTGGTTGGGTTATTAACCCTATCTCTCCACACACCCATGGATTTGGTATACGAATACTTGGCTACAGAGACAGAGTTTTTCTAAAGGGTTTTTGGGACCTCGGCTTGAGGTTAAAGTTTGTATTGATAAATTTGTTTCAGTTTTTCCTAGAAAATGAAGGTCCTACAGACAAATCCCAAACCTAGATCTACAATGAACGAGTATAGAAGGCAGAAATCTGGAAAACAGAAAAGCAAGAGCAAAGCTTCAGATTCAAGAACACAAAGTGTGGAAGACCAAGAACAAGAGGTGTAACAGTGCAAGTATGCAAAACATGTACGAAACCATAAAATAGGATAAATTCAAGTGAGTGATTCACAGACTGAATGATGGAGCAGAATAAAGCAAACAAGAAATTTCAAGATGAAATCAAGAACTGGAGGAGAAACGACGATTGCTTACCAGAAAAGGAGAAGGCGGGAGTGAGCTACGCCGAGGTCGATGGAGGACGCCATAAAGGCGAAAGCTTCGCAGGAATGTCAGATGCAAGACAGTAGCAGAATCGAGAGCTTCGAACAATGGCGGATTCGAAGGAAAGAAAGCTTTAGAGAGAGAAAATATGGAGTATTCAAGTGCGGAAGTGAAAAGAAGGGGAGAGGCAAACGTTTTTGTCCAAAACGTGGAACGGCGGCAAAATAAAGATAATTATTGTGCCTAGGGCAACGACGCGCCAAAGCAAGCAGCAGAGAAAAGACGACAACAATCGCCCGCCAAGACGACCAATAAGGAAAAAACGCGTCAGTGAAACGGTTGAAAAATGGTGTATGACAGCTCATACGCGAAGTAAGATTGATCTGAATTCTTATTCTTAGAAGAAGACATGTCGGCCTGAAAATAAATGATCTCGGCTAGAAAGTTCTTAAGCCGATGTACGAGAAAAAGTTCCAATATAGGTTCCATCACCTTAGAATGCCGAGGTAATAGAACCTAGGGGGCAGTTGTGGGGATGTATTTTCTAAGTACCAACATGTGGCCGAGGTGACACCGAAGTGTCAGCCGAGGTGCCACGTGACTTGACAGTTACGCCGAGGTGATCTCGGGGTTGCCGAGGTTATCTCCGAAGATAACGGAGTCCGAGATAAGTGGATAAGGGACAGGAGTCCTAGGAATAAGAAAGACTACAAGATGGATAAAGGTAGAACTCTTAGGGAGTCTATCCTTATCTCTTGAAGAGTCCAAAGTAGATCCAGAGTTGGAGTCCATAGAAGTAAGACTTCTAGTGGGACTAGGATAGAGAGACACTATAAAAGAAGGGCACCCCCGGCGGGTCTAAGGTACGCAATTTATAGTCTTGAGCAGTAATTTTAGCACCTGTTATCTTTGAGAGATACTGACTTGATCGTCGGAGTGCCCCCGGGTGGTAGAACCACCACCGGTGACTTTTCTTTCTGCAGGATTCTGAGGAGCCGTCTATTCTGCCTGTGTTCTACAACTGAATCACTAAGGAGGGCAGTGTGATCGGAAATTCACTCACACACAATGCATCATTTTTTTTAATGCATACATTGACCCCATTATTTATGGTTCCGCCCCTGGTTACATCATGTGCCTTTTGAAGGGATTATTGGTTCTCTCTTACCAAACATGGCACGAATTTAACCAACGTGGTTAGTTTTTTTATTAGAACTCTTACAACTCAATAAAAAAGTTAGGGGGTCAAATTTTTTGACCTGCGAATTAGTAAACAACATTACCAATTGAAAATAAGATGAGAAAATACTGAGATTTTTAGATTATTGAAAAGCAGACAATCAAGTGAGAGAAGTTAAAAACTTTTAGTTGAACTTGCTAGAATAACATATTTAGATGTGAACTTTAATTATAATTTGAGTTAGTGTTTAGATTATTCTATAATTTGATTTAAAGTTTAGTGCACTCTCCATAATATTCATGCAATTACTTTTTCTCTTTTGATAAAACTATTGATTAACAAAGGCAAGTACATGATTATAATTATTGCTTTTGAGCAATTATTGAGAAGTGTGAGGACTTATTTTTTGGGTTGTCCACGGAATCAAGATTGTTAGTTTAGGTGCCATGTAGATGGACCAAGTCGTCAAAATATGATGTGATCATATCTAAATCCGAGATATTTGAATAGATAACAAGAGTCCGAGATAACATCAAACTACCTATTTGGATAAAGATGAGACTTTTGAGGAAGTTCATCTTAATCAATAGTGTGAGTTGTGATAGATGTTATCCTTGTAAATGATTGAATCCCATACAAGAAGACTTTTAGGAAAGTTAGATCGATGTTGGAACAATTCGCCTAGAATTCTTCAATTGGTGATCTTCGAGTCTTCAAAACTTGGCAAAGATCTTTTCTATATAGAACAGAAAATTGATCCTTCAAGTCGCGTTACTTAGTCACTTTCTTAAAGACAATATTTAAAGAGTAATGCTACGGATCATGAAAAAAATGTCATGAAGATGATCATAAAAGATTTTTTATTTTTAGATTACACATATAATAAAATACCACACATAAATCAATGGATGAAAAAATTTCATGATACATTTTATGATTTTTTTCTCATGATCTTCATTATTAAAATTATCTCCCTCCAGGCTCCATCCAATTGTCTGAATTAATCACTATCCCTTATATTTCATTCCACCCTAAATATACATAGCCATAGTGGGTGTTTGGGAAGTTGTTTTTTTTGTAGGTTTTTTTAGTTATAGGATATTATTGGAAAAAAAAAATTGTGTGTTTGGAAAGATAGTTAGGTTTTTTGGTGGTTGGATGTGATGTTTGTGAGAGAAAAAGTAAAATGAATATAGGCTTTGATGTGATATTTTGTTTGGATTGATTTTTTTTGATTTTGTAACTAATTTGTCTTTTAGTGAAAAAAAAAAAATTTTAAAAAAAAACCTAAAAACTAACTTCCCAAACACCCCCATAAATTACAATTAATCTGTTGATATATATAATATCATCCATTAAACTATGTGGGTGTTTGAAAAGTTGTTATTTTAGTAGGTTTTTTTTTTTTGGTTTTTGATTATTTTAGGAGGTTTACATTTTTGTGTTTGAGAAGATAGTTGAATTTTTTTTAGTTAGATGTGATGTTTGTAAGAGAAAAAGTGAAATGATTATGGGTTTGATATGACATTTTGTCTGGATTTATTTATTTTTATTTTTTAACCAATTTTGTCTTTTAGCGTTTTTTAACCAAAAAAAAAAAACCTTCTCAAACACCCCCTATGTAATTACTTTTTTGGGATTTGGTCAAAACTCCTCGTAATAAAATTTTAATGCATTAAAGATAAATACAAAAAAAAAAATATTAAAAAATTCAACAAATATCACTATTATCAAAATATTAAATTTTAAAATAATATAACTTTTGTGTAGATGTCGATTTTTAATAAAATTAATCAGTGTATTTGGTTTCAGTTTTTTTAAAATTAAATTTTTTTTATTTTTTGTGTTTTTTTGTTTGTAGGGAATTAAAATTTTAAGTAATTTTTTTACTTTTTTAGATGCACCTTTATTAAATGTATCTAAATGGTAAAATATTTGTGAAAAAATATTTTCAAAAATTAATAAATACACAAAAATACAAAAAAAAAATGTACTGAATTTTAGTTTTTTTTTTTTGTATTTTTTTGGTATTTAGTGTATTTTTTAAATATTATTTTCACAAATATTATACTTTTTAAATGTATTATTGTTAGATGTGTCTACAAAATTTTTTTAAAAAAATTAAAATTGCTTTGAATATTAAAAAAATTCATTGAAAACATTAAAATATGGCAAATAAAAAAGAATAATTTTCTGAAAACTGTTTTCTGAAAACCATAACCAAACAAGCTGAATATTTTTAGAATTCTTTCATCAAAATCTATCAAATAAAATCCATGTTGACTATAAAATTCTTTAAAAAAAAAATTATTACCGTTGAAATTTATGTAAACAGTAACATGTTACTCTATTTGATAAATAACATGTTACTCTGTCTCACAGTAACATTTTACTGTGTTTGACAGTTACTCTATTTAACAGTAATATTTTACTTTGTTTCACAGTAACATGTCACTCTAACAATATTATCCAAGAAAGAAAAAAAAATATATATTTTTTACTTTATCCTTACTCAATTATGTGTTTTATCCTTATGAAATTTATGAAAAAAAAAATTGAATTATCATTATAGCGATCTCGATTTTGCCCCCAGCCTTTATTGTGTTCCAAACGCGGGTTCCGTGATTGAATATTGTATTCGTGTCTTGTTTTCCTCCTTTGATCCTTTGTATTTGAGTTTTGGAACTTGTTGGGTGAGTTTGGAACAGGTTTGTTGTTGGTTGGTTTAGATCTTTGTTACCCAGAATTTGGCCTCTTCGCTCGAGCGAGACTTCTTACGCTCAAGATAGCTTTTTGTAATTTGCTTCTTCGCTCGAGTAAGGTTTCTTGCGCTCGAGCGAGAATTGGGAGTCTTTAGGTCTCTTTCCCAAACACAGAATTTCTGGGAAGGTAAAGTGCTTCACTCAAGCGAGGCTTCTTGCGTTCGAGCGAGCGTGTGCGTCAGTAAAACTTCTGAAGCTTTGCATTTCACGCTCGAGCGACACTTCTTGCGCTCGAGCGAGGTCACTTGTTGTGTCTGGTCACTCAAGCGACCACTTCTTCACTTGAGCAAGGACCGTGTATGTTAGTTAACAGTAGTGTCACGACCCAAACCCGCCTTTTTGGGTTTAGCACCGTAACCGGCCAATAATCCGTGATTACCGAAGTCCTGCTTAACAGTAACACAGAGTACAAGGACTGGCGGAAGCCAAAACAGTAATAAAAGAAGTCCAATAAGTTGTGACAGTCTATATGCAAAAAGACTTTTCATAACACATTCACATTTAGAACCAAAACAGTATACACATACATATACAATCATCCAGGACAGGGACCTAATCCCTATTAGAACGGTACAGTACAGGTACAGTCAGTCTATACAAAAACAGAGACAGAAAGGATGAATCTAAAACACCCCAAAAAGCCTTTGCTAGAAAGACTTGGAACCTCTCAGTGAGGTACAGTGGTTGGCATGACAAAATGGAGTTAAACCCAACGCTCCTAGCTCCGATCCGGTGCCTGGACACCTACATATATATATAAACAGTGAGCTAAACCCCAATGAATAACATATGCATAAAGAGGTTAAGAATGAATGTCCTTTCAGTATTTAAAAGCGATCATTATAACAAAGATATCGCTTATTCACCATAGCGATCATATGTGATACATCTCATAGCAAAACAGTACAGTAGGTCTTAACAAACCGAACAGTCAGTTGATGACCATCATATTAGTAAATAGTAGTGGTTCCAATATGGGAACCGACAGAGATCTCTCGAATAAAGAGCAAAGATAAAGACAAGAATAAATTACTATGGATGCCACGAATACAGTTCGCAAATAGGACAAACATTCATTCAGTAAGAAATATCATTTCAGAAAGCAGTACAGTTGGTCATTCAGAAAATATTCATGATTGAATATATCTTTATAACATTGTTACTCACAGAGTTCTGGGCTACAGATAGGCTAGTGAGCGTCCTCGGATGCCAACCCTACACAGTTACAGGACGAACACACACTAAGTTGCACGTTTGGGAAACAATAACTTAGTCCATATCCGACTCGGTGTGGTTCTATAGCATTATCCTCATTAAGATGCCTTAAACTAGGCCTAGGAATGACTAGGATGGAATGAGGATGCAAAGATGTACTTTAAAACACTTTTCAAATTTTTGCTGAAACAGGGGTCCCGTTCGAGCGTGGCTTTCTCCGCTCAAGCGGACATGGAGACAAAAGAGTTACGCTCGAGCGTGACTTTACTCGCTCGAGTGGACCGCAAAAGTACTAGATACATGAAATTCATGCTCGACGGGCGCTCGACCCCCGATCAAGCGTGAGACACAAGTCCTCGCTCGAGCGTGCATTCCCTCGCTCGAGCGGACTGTAAACACATGCAAAGTATTGGATACACGCATTTCACGCTCGAGTGTTACTTTATCCGCTCGAGCGGACTGCATGAACTCAGTGTGTACGCTCGAGCGTGGATCCAAAATCTAGAATTTCCAGATTTGTCTCTAAGCATGAAACTCAACATCTAAAGCATCAAATTCGATCATTTTGGGCTAATTTTCTGAAAAACACTTTAAAACTTATAATATGACATATTTCAAAGATCAATTTGCAAAATCAAAACCCAAAGGTAGTTCAATTGAACCCATTTCCAAACAAAACTTCAAGAACATGATGTACATGTAACATGCATGAATTTAATCAACTTCAAAGCTTCTAATACAAGAACAAATGAGTCAATCCTTCCAAAAACATGCTAAATTCATGGACCAAAGCTAGAATATGGACATGCATGTGAGGATTTCCATGAAATCAACCTCAAAACTCAACAATGTGTTCATACATGCCTGAATTTCTACTCAATTCAACACTTTAATTTAATTCTTGACCTTAAGCTCCTATTCCTCCATGAATCATGCAAGAAATGACTTAAATTCACAATCAAGAAGATGAATTCCATACCTAGGTCTTGAATTCAAAGTCTACAAGCTCAATTTTGCAAAATCCTTTCAATTCCTTCTAATTCTCCAAGTTAATCTCTTGTTGAAACCAATTCTCCTATCTCACTCTCTCTCCCACGGTTTTGGTCTCAAAATGGCTGAAGAAGGTGCCAAACATATATGAATTAAGCCTCAAGATGTTTTGTGGAAGTGGCTCACTAAGTGGCAAAAGAGAAAATAAGCCAACTAATGTAATTTACCATTATTTAATCCAATACCAAATCACATTTTAATTAAATTTACCATGAAGTCACATAAATTCTAATTAGCATAAAACACTAATCAATTTCATATTCGGCCGATAAGGCCTTCAATTCTGATTTAAACTTAAAACATGAACAGATCAATTAATAGTCAAACAGATAAAAATGCGTTTAAACTAATACACTCAATCAATCGTGAATGTCACCAATCGATTACTTAATCATGTTCGATCCGCAGTTTAGCAAAGAATCGGTGGTATTATCAAGAACAAAGATGGTGAGGGTTGTCACAAGTAGGGTGATTTTATATCATATTTTGATTTCATTTCTTCTACAAACCCTAATCCGGCACTCTCTCTATAAAATACTCTCTCTCACTACAAATACACCTAGATTTAGGGATCTCTCAACCCTAATTCCTTTGATTAAAAGATAAAGCATCTTGTGGGTTCCTCTTGATCTGAACAAAATCGAATTTGGAGCATTTTTGAAGTTCTTCATCATCTCCTTTGAGCTTCTACTCTTGAGGTAGGAATATTCTACACCTTGTTATGATTTTTAACCTAGGAATTTGTCATTTTGTAGATATAGCGAGATTTGGGTGTCATTTGGGTAAACTAGGGGTTGGGTTCAAATTAAAAAAATGGGTTTTCTATGTTGGATTCCATAAATGAGTATTAGGTATTGAATAGGAGGTTACCTTAGGTTAAATTGGTAAAATTTGGCCATGGGGTTAATATTTGGAAAATGGGGAAATTTGCCCTATTTGAGTTAAATAAATTAATTTGTATAAATGATGAGATTGATGTGGAAAATATAAAATTAGAAAGATGCTAGAAGGGATGGTGTAGTTGGATTTGTAAAATCACTCACCTATGGAGATTTGATAAATTATCTATTTAAAAGATTGTATATATGTTTAGAAATATCTGTTTTAAGTTATCGGTGGAGAATATCTATGATTGTTGTAGAAACTGCATGTGGATTAGGTGAATTGAAACCTATCTTTTAATTGACTTCATTGAATATGATGGTATGATCGAGATATTGAATATGTGTCGCGGATTGTCGTTGTATATGACGTTACTTTTAATACATTGTATATGTATCTTTATTTGGGAGGAGATAGGATATGTACTCCATTATCTGGGAGGAGATAGGGGATGGACTCCATGTTAAAATTAAGTTGGCCCGAGTATCTAGGGTGAAAGTCTCGAAATTTTATAATTATGGGTGCCAATTCTTTCTAATGTGAATTCCGTAAAGTGGCAAGTTGTAGTGTTTTGAATAAAAGATGTTATTAAAGTGTGAACCAATGAACTGAAATTTCATTTGGTGTGTTTGGATAACAATGAACTTGACCCATAAATTGAATTAAAATGGATGAATGGAAACGGATTGAGATGTGAAAATCTACGTTGAATGGTCTTGGAAAGAATATAAGTTGGCCATGAACATTGAATGAAATTACACTTGGCATTTATATCTTAGTTAAATCTCATATATTGTGACAGTTTATCTCTGTTGGGTTTTGGCTCACCCTACTTGGGAAACCATTTTCAGGTACTGGTGACGTGCCACCTCCAAGAACATAGCTTGAGAGGACTAGGGGCTGAAGACTTTATTTTGTTATAATGTGTTTAAATGTTTATTCAAGTCGAGTGCTTTATATGTATAGAGCTTAGGACTCTTCTTTTGTTGTAACCAAGCAATAACTTGGAAAGATGTAAATTCGTAGGGCATTTATTTTGTTGTTGTTAATCTAATATTACATGCTATAGATTCAGGATGAACATTTATGAATATATAATGCATATAATACATTTTTTGTAATATAAACTCTAATGAATGAAGTATACCATTTTATTATGTTCATAGAGCTTATGGAATGAATAAATTATATTATATTTTGAGGGCATTACAATCATTTTCACTAAATAAGAGTCCAATGCAAAAAATTTAACTAAATTTCCTTACTTTTTTTTTAAACATAGAAAACATGTGTTATAGATATCAAACATGTCATAAAATTACCAACCAAAAAAAAAAGGGTTTTTTTTTCAAGGGTCCCTGGTATTAAGATTTTATAGCATAAAGAACATCTAATATTTTCATAATGTCTAAGGTCTCTCAATTTGATCTAGAGAAATTTCATCTAGAGAATTTCTCTAGACTTCCTAGAGAAATTTTGGACCAGAGAAATTCTCTCAAACCCAAAGAAATTCTTTGTTTCTCTCCAAAAAAATTTCGATTTTGTTGAAAAAATCGCTAATGCAAAAAAAATCCAAAGTCAGAACCATAAATGCAATAAGAACAATCAATTTGGAGTTGAAAAGTAAAAATCAAACCCAGAGAAATTCTCTGTTTCTCTCTAGAGAAATTTCAATTTTGTTGAAATGCCTCCAAAAGTACAAAGCTAAACATTAAGTTTCTATTTCTATCAAAGAGACATTTCAATTCTACTGAAATTAATCATACTTTTCCCTTTAAGAGTACACAAGGAGGAATATCCCATAAAAGTGTCAATACAATCTCTTCAACAACTTGCCTCAGCCAATCGTGGCCGAGTATTTCAAGCTTCTTCTCAAAGTAAACTCTTCAAATCGCCATGGCAACATGAAGAAGCACATACCCTTTAGCAAAGAAGATCTGAATCTCTTTGTCCTTAACAAATGCCACCATGAATGTATAACCCAATGGCAAACAACAACAACCCAGAAGACGACTCCGAAGTACGAATCAAAAGCTCATCATGCATAACATCGCTGCTTCTGCTTCGTGTATTGGAATGAATTTCTCTGGTTTGGACTAGAGAAATTCTCGTTTGAACCGAATTTTCTCTAGGTTGGTCGAGAAATTCTTTGGTTTAGACCTAATTTTCTTTGGTTTGAACTGAATTTTCTCTGTGTTGGTCTAGAGAAATTCTTTGGTTTAGACTGAATTTTCTTTGGTTTTAACTAAATTTTCTCTGGGTTGGTCCAGAGAAATTCTCTGGTTTGAACTAAATTTTCTCTGAGTTAGTCCAGAGAAGTTCTCTAGTTTGGAGTGAATTTTCTTTGGGTTAGTCCAGAGAAATTCTCTAGTTTATATACCTATCAAAATATATAATCATACACTACATCAGTTTATACACACACACACACACATACATGTGTATATATACTTGTATATACATAATTTATACCTATATCGAGTGTATTCCCCAAAACGTATGATTATATACATGTTCTATTATTGTTATGTAGTTAACCTTCCATTGAACTGGTGGGCTCTTCATTCAATTTCCCAAGCCTTTTACTAATGACTAATTTAATTACTTGCAGAAGTATCAACCTTATGCCTTAGACCCAAATCTTAGCAGTGTCCTAGCTTCAGTTCTTTGGGAACTCAACCTTCTGTCTAAGCATCATCATCCAACTGTTTCAATGCTAGCGTCGACCATTTCAATGTTGAGCAGTGCTCAAAACCAAGTTTATCATTCCAACATGTTGGCGATTATCGAAAGAGAAAGTGACGAAGAGGACGTCTTTGGATTGGCCGACGAATCGGCGAGCAGTGATGTTGGTGGAGAAGTCTGAGAGGCGAATCTCGGAGTCCTAGCTGCCGGAGAAAGCGAATTGGCCGTCAGAAGAGAGGACGACGTCTTCAACGAAGTGAGAGTGGCCGACGAGTTAGATCGACGAGAGAGAGAGAGAGAGAGAGAGAGAGAGAGAGAGAGAGAGAGAGGGATGAGGGTTTGAAGGTGTGAGATATATCAAATTTCTTTGTAGGGACTTTAGACATCATAAAATAATATTGTGGATCTCTTCCATTACTAAAAATGAGAGAGGGACCTTAGACTAATTTTTTTTTATAAAAAAAATGATTAAATATTGTGTTGTCTTGGTAATCATTTGTACATTTCTAATGGTCCCAAACAAGCACACTAACCAAACGAAGATATCGATCGATTTTTCATTATCGCTTTCAAATTAACATTTCTTGACAACCAAAGCGAATAAAAACAAAGGTATCGATTGGTTTTTCATCATCATTTTCAAATTAACATTTCTTAACAACCAAAGCGGATAAAAACAAAGGTTCCATTTGGTGAAACTTTCAAAATATAGTTCCACACTCACTTTTGATTGTGGCGTTTGTTTAGCATTTTCAAAAATTAATTTCATACTCTCTTTTGAATACTCTTTTCAAAATGTAAAAATTTAGACTAACCGGTTGTCCCACCAGTCATCTGGTTAGTTGACCGGAACAGTGTTTGGTTTTTTTTTTTTAGCACTTGTTATTTTTATATTACAAAAAAAATATTTGTGAATTTTTTTAAAATTTTTTATGAACTTTAAATAGAATTTTGGATTGTGTCTGTGTGTTTGGTTATGAATTGTAAGTTTTTGTATCAAATATCATGTGACATCACTCAATTCAAACTCAATTTAAAACTCTTTTCAAAACTCATAACCAAACAAATTTTTCACACTCAAATTATAATTCCAAAACTCACAAACTCAAAATACAACTCTATTCTCAAATCATAATTCTAAAACTCTACCAAACACTACTGTGGTTGATGTGGTTTGGAAATACTCTTCGAATCCTGGAAGACGCCAATGATCCTCTGCTAGTCACCTGCAAAAATACAAACTCCGGTCGGGGGTGCCGGAATTAGCACTCCGACGGACAAGTCCGGTTCCTCCAAAAGCTTGCTTACTAAGTTTTTAGAAATGTTTTCTTACATACCTTTATTAGTCCAAGCTCTTATATTTATAGTCATTTTTCAACCTCGACCCGGGTCTACTTTTTTCAATCATTACCTTTCCTTACACTCTACCGCAGGGCTTTATCCTATTCGCCTAGTCATCGATAGGCCGATCTCCTTCGAGATTTTTACCGTTTGGCGCCGAGTGGCCGAGATATTACTCCTCTACCTTTATCGACTATTCGGCTACCACAATTGTTCTAACCCCTATTTAACCCAGCTTAAATCGGCGGTTTGGCTCTAATTCAAAAAGGTTTATCATCTAGGCCTCGCATATCCCAATACGCCGTGAGGCGACGCCTTTTTGCTCATCATTACACTTTCCGCCTATTTGTGTATCTCAGCATTTATTGTGATTTGAAACTTTAGTCCTTTCAAATTCACATTTCGTTGGTCTCCTGAGCTTTTTGGATCGCCAGTGCATATCCCTCCGTGGCTCGCGTTTTCTGCAACCTCTTCCTGCCTTCCTTTGTCTCATCCGCTTTGTAAGTCTTCTTCTCCTCCATTGTAACCCTATTTTCTATTTGTTATTTTTAGCCTCGACAATACATGGTTCCGCTTAGAATGGCAAAACACTTGAAAGACCTCTCTCCGAGGATCGTATCTCTGGTTTCCTAAGCATTTCTCTATTCTCGACGACGTTCATCTCGCCCTCGTCACGCATAATGCTCTCGACATGGAGAGGGAAGATCAAAACACGGTTGTATTCCCTCTTTGTCCATCGCGAGGCGGAGTTCGCTTCTTACACCCGCTTCTTAGGGCCGTTCCGCTATTGGGGTTTGATCCTTCTCAACCCAATGTAAATTTCTTCCAGATCATCATGGGGTTGAGGAATTGAACCAACGCCTTAGAATTAACCTTGGGATTCCGGCCATTCGGCATTGTTACGCCTTAGCCAAATCCTCTGGTCGGCTGGGGCGATATTTTCTCAGAGCCAAAGATACTGACCATCATTTAGTGACTATGCTTGCCAGCTCTGGTAAGCGAGTTGACGACGTGATGGTCAACGTCCGAGGTAATTGGGAGTTCGCCGAAGGGGAGGATCGCCTGGACCCTATTCCTAGGCGTAAGGGTGAACCAGGTTGACACGCAATGTCTTATGTTCGTTGGCCTATTCCTTATTCTAGCTTTTTTTCTTAGATCGCTTTTATCTTCTCGCAGTAATAGGTTGAAGAAAATTTTGAATTCGTTGATGACGCAGCTTGGGGAAATTGAGATCAAGATGACATATTTCTACCGCCCAAACGCATAAAAACAGGGAGGGTCGCCCATATTCTCCTTGATTTAACCCACTTACACCACTTTCTACCGCAGATAACATTCCGATTCCGGGCGATCAATGACTCTCGGCCCTTATCTTTCCTGCCAGAATCTTCGCAAATCGGTCTCAAGCTTCGATTCGGAGGACGACGCCGAGCGATCAGAAGTGATTGCCGATCCGACCGAGGATCTGCTATAGGGCGAGGGCGGCGAGGCCGCACGCCGATCCGAGGCCCTCAACCATCCACCTCAGACGAGCGATTTCTCGGGGATATTTTTGCGAACTTGGGGATCTACCCATGATTTTTCCGAGGATATGGCGAAGGAGAGCTTAACGCAGATGGCGCGAAAAAGAAATGCCGAAGCGCTATCGCCCGCCAAGGTGAATGTGCCGAATCTAATCCTAGCTTGATCAAGCCATTCATAGCCGCTTCGAGGGCACGCTGAGGTTGCCGTGTCCGCTGGCGAAAAGGAGGGTGGAGAACAGCCGATCAGTGATTTAATTTCGAACAAGGCCAAAACGCGATGCCGAAGGAGAAGCGACTTGCCGCCCGTAGTAAACGGCCGACTTGAGGAGCCGCGTGGCGCCCGTTCATTATTCACCAAGATCGTGGGCACGCCGATTTATCCGATGCCTTTGCCGAGGATCCCATTGCCGCTTAGCTGGCGGCTTAATTTCTTTGCCGACAAAGAAGCCTTCTGCCGTTACGATGTCATGGCTGGTTGCCTTTAATCGCTCAATCTGCACTTCTGGTAGGTCAGCTTCGTTTCCTTTTGTTTGTTTAAGGGCGTCTATTTACACCGAATTGTTTTGCAGACGATCGAAGGGTCGCCGATTGGGCCGTCGCCGCGTGATGCTCTGAGAATCGATCATTTGCAAACAGAGTCGCAGGTCGAGAAGTAGGGCGGAATTAAATTATGAGGGTCGAAATGGAGAGCGCGCGAGCCGAAGCGGAGAAAGAGAGGGCTCGAGTCGCCGAACAGCTTCGTGTTGATGCCGAAGGCAGGGCAAGCACGAGCGAGGAATCGCTCAAGCTTTCCCAGAAAGCACTTGCCGAAGCGGAGGCTCAATTAGACGAGCTTAAGGCGACCCGCGAGAAAGCCGAATCGGAGGCCTTTGAGGCAGGGAGGGGCGCCGCTTTGTCGGAGTATGTTGAAGAAGTGGCCAAATTTGAGAATCGCGGGTTCAAGCATGGGTGGCTCAAAGCCCTTGCTGCCGCTGAGGTTACATTGGATTTGCCAATTCCTTACGAAAGCGGTGGATGTTGAGCCGCTTGAACTGGCGCGACGAGTGATTTGGGAGCCGCTATCGCATGGCGCCGCTTTTTTTGTCTTTGTTGTTTTTCTTCTTTTGGATAGTGCGTTGGTAGTTTTCATGTATAAATTGGTTAGCATCTGCGCGCAATTTATTAATGAAAATTGCCTTGTAATTTCAATACGTATTGATTTTTGCTGCCACCACACACTTTGTATGAGACGGTTCTATGCTTAATTTTTATCTAGAACTCTTCCGAACATGCCGTACGTGCAATATCGTTTGTTTAATATGTATCCGCAAGAACCGGGCTCTTGCAGTTTTAATAAATATCCTATCGAAATCAGCATTTGCAATTTCACTGCCTACCGATCTTGGGCCGACTGGGCACTCTAGCCAAATAGATTGTTGAATCTGCCCTTGCCCCAGTGGGCTCATGATAGGGGCGCTTTGGATTCAATTCGCCAGCCGGCAGGATACCCTGGCCGAACACTTTTGGTAGGATTCAATACGTATTCTATCAAAATCGGCATTTGCAATTTCACTGCCTACCGATCTTGGGCCGACTGGGCACTCTAGCCGAATAGATTGATGAATCTGCCTTGCCCTGGGGCTCATGATAGGGCGCTTTGGATTCACTCACAACCGGCAGGATACCCCGCCGAACACTTTTGGTAGGATTCAATACGTATTCTATCAAAATCGGCATTTGCAATTTCACCGCCACCGATCTTGGGCCGACCGGGCACTCTAGCCAATAGATTGATGAATCGCCTTGCCCCTGGGCTCATGATAGGGCGCTGGATTCAATTCGCCACCGGGATACCGGCCGAACACTTTTGGTAGGATTCAATACGTATTCTATCAAAATCGACATTTGCAATTTCACGCCACCGATCTTGGGCCGATCGGGCACTCTAGCCGAATAGATTGATGAATCGCTTGCCCCGTGCAACCTCGGAGCGTTAGACCAACCACCGCCATCATATTCGCGTCGGGCGATTGGGTTTGTAATTAATGAGCTCGCCTCGATCGCGTTGTTTTGCGGTGTTTAAAGGGTCTCGTAGGTACTGTGGTTCGGCGACTTTTAAAGAAACCGGTAGGTGCTGGTTCGAACTCCGGAAGGAAGTCGACAGCGAATGTCGAACAACGGTTTTTAACAAAGAAAGGGAAGCGAAGACATTGGCCGAGCTGGTGGCGATATGAGTCTGAGTGAACATCGAGGCGCCGCTTGTGTGCGGGGAGCAAGAGCTCTATGAGCAGAGAGGGCGCCGATCTCCTCGACGTCGGAAGTCGCCTGACGAGACAAAGGCCTCAAGGAGGTTGCCACACGACGTGTCGAAAGGAGATCGACGCGACTCCGGTCCGCTGAGCTTTGCGGTGTTTGTGAAGAATAGGCCCATGACGGAAGCGGATTCGATCGCGCGAGATCCAGATGTGGCGGTCGAGTTCGCCGACAAATATTTCCTCCCGAAGTTCAAGCCGATGATTGGTCGTCAGACTACGGTGTTTCGCGAGGGTATACATGGGGCGTGAAAGGCTCTCTATACGGCTAAGTCGGTTTGTGATGCCGCCTCACGAGAAACGGCGAGAAGGAAGCACGATCCGAGTTTGGAGGCTCGAGCAGAGGTGAACGTGAGTTAGGGACGATCAAGGCAACAGCCTACCAAGCAGGCGTAAACCCAATCGTCGAAGAGAGGGTTACCACGGCTTATAAGCTACCGCCATTGCCGACGGGATACTGGAAAGTATGTTCGCCTGAGTCCGTGAAGGGAGGTCTTATGAAAAAGGTTTTCACGAAGGGCGGCCGGTTGGAATTCAAAAGACCAAGGAAAAGCTCGAAGAGGTTTGCCGATGTAAAATCGTGGGTTTAGTACGGTTGGATCGTGGCAACTCAAGTTGCCGAATCTCTTCGCCGGCAGAATTGATGTGGCGCGCCGCCACCGCGAGAAAGACTTTCCGCCGCTTTTGAGGTTGAAAAGAGTGAGGATGAGGATGATGCCGTGATAATATGTATTTGTTGTATGGTTCGGATGCTAGTCGCTCGTAATTATGTAATTTCTTGATGTTTAATAAAAGATGCTTTATGGGAAATATCAAATTCTCTTCCGTATTCTACAGACGCTGTTTAATTTTATTGCATAAATGTTTGGCTAGACGAGAATACACCAATCGGACTCGGAGTTTTAATTGACGCTACCGATTGGTTTGCTTGATCCCTCCATGTAATGGCCGTCCCGATTTAGAATTAAACCATTGCGTGTTTAGAATTTGGGTAAGCCACGAGCCAGAAACGGAGGGTGTTTGTTTGCAAGATGGCGCAAATGCCGCATGTCTAGCCGATCGGAGAGATGGTTCTAGCCCCTTTTGTGTTTTAGTCGAATCGCTTGGTTTAACCAAGTCATGGAGAATGTTGATCGACGCCTGTCTCGTGGAGTTTAACGCTGATAAGAATTATTTCGAGATTTGGGCCTCGAGATCGGGGCCATTATTGAGAATAAAAGCGACAAGGCCCTTATGCGATCAAACCTATTTAGTTCCCCAGCGGCTATTGTATGGAATAATGCAGATCGAGAGTTCTCGCCGCCGTAACGTGATGATAGTTGCAGGGCTCAACTTCCTACCCGAACTTGGCGTTCCGTTGGTTTGCGGCGGAGGATTCTCCGGTGTGGGCGGTGGACCCGTGAAAGGAGGAACTGGAAACTCGTCAGTCTCCAAGTTGCTGAAGCAGATCGTCCCGAAAGGAGATACAGCGACCGTTCCCCAAAACCTTCCTTGTCTTGGATCTTGGCCTTGACATTGTCGATGGCGTCAGAGGCCCGGGGGGATTGCGATTCGGGTGCGGATGTGCCCTTGGATCGATAGATTCGTTTGTCTTAGCAGTTAGAAATAGATATTGTAATGTTCAACGCTAGCTATGCCGATGTAACAACTTTTAATCGAATAAAAAGTGTCATTAAATAAAGAGTGTTATTTCATGTGTTTTACTGTATGCTTTAATAGTTTGTCGTTAGCTTGCCATTGGAACTTTTGTGGTTTAAACATTTTTCCGTAGCGGTAGGCCGCCTTAGGCGGATTGGAGTGTGGTGTATTCCGGCTAAGGCATGTTGTCCGGATGCACGTTAGTGATTCCGCTATTGATTAAAACGGCTCAGATCAAGAGTTCCGCTTTTGGCTTGGCCGAGGATCATTCGGCCCTCATTTAGGCCGGGAGGTGTCGTGTACCAAAAGAGGTTCCGAATTTCGGACTTGTTTTGGCCGATCGTGATATCTACGAAGGGCGCTCCGAATCCGGAGGCTTATTCGGCCCCAGATGACTTGCATCGAAAGGGCGCTCCGAATCCGGAGACTTGTTTGGGCCAATCGTGATATCCACGAAGGGCGCTCCGAATCCGGAGGCTTATTCGGCCCCAGATGACTTGCATCGAAAGGGCGCTCCGAATCCGGAGGCTTATTCGGCCCAAGATGACGTGCTTCGAAAGGGCGCTCCGAATCCGGAGACTTATTTTGGCCAATCGTGATATCTACGAAGGGCGCTCCGAATCCGGAGGCTTATTTTGGCCAATCGTGATATCTACGAAGGGCGCTCCGAATCCGGAGGCTTATTCGGCCCAAGATGACGTGCATCGAAAGGGCGCTCCGAATCCGGAGACTTGTTTCGGCCAATCGTGATATCCACGAAGGGCGCTCCGAATCCGGAGGCTTATTCGGCCCCAGATGACGCAGCATCGAAGGGCGCCCGAATCCGGAGACTTATTCGCCCCGATGACGGTATCGAAGGGCGCCCGAATCCGGAGACTTGTTTTGGCCAATCGTGATATCCACGGCGGGCGCCCGAATCCGGAGGCTTATTCGCCCAAGATGACGATGCATCGAAGGGCGCCCGAATCCGGAGACTTATTCGCCCAGATGACGCGGTATCGAAGGGCGCTCCGAATCCGGAGACTTGTTTTGGCCAATCGTGATATCCACGAAGGGCGCTCCGAATCCGGAGGCTTATTCGGCCCCAGATGACGAGCATCGAAAGGGCGCTCCGAATCCGGAGACTTGTTTTGCCAATCGTGATATCCACGGCGGGCGCCCAATCCGGAGGCTTATTCGCCCCAGATGACTTGCATCGAAGGGCGCCCGAACCGGAGACTTGTTTCGCCAATCGTGATATCCACGGCGGGCGCCCGAATCCGGAGGCTTATTCGCCCGATGACGCAGTATCGAAGGGCGCCCGAACCGGAGACTTGTTTCGCCAATCGTGATATCCACGGCGGCGCCGAATCCGGAGGCTTATTCGCCCAGATGACTTATCGAAGGGCGCTCGAATCCGAGACTTGTTTCGCCAATCGTGATATCCACGGCGGGCGCCCAATCCGGAGGCTTATTCGCCCCAGATGACGGTATCGAAGGGCGCCCAATCCGGAGACTTGTTTCGCCAATCGTGATATCCACGGCGGGCGCCAATCCGGAGGCTTATTCGCCCCGATGACTTGCATCGAAGGGCGCCCGAATCCGGAGACTTGTTTCGCCAATCGTGATATCCACGGCGGGCGCCCAATCCGGAGGCTTATTCGCCCCGGATGACGGCATCGAAGGGCGCCGAATCCGGAGACTTGTTTCGCCGATCGTGATATCCACGGCGGCGCCCAATCCGGAGGCTTATTCGCCCCGATGACGCGGTATCGAAGGGCGCCCGAATCCGGAGACTTGTTTTGGCCAATCGTGATATCCACGGCGGGCGCCCGAATCCGGAGGCTTATTCGCCCAAGATGACGCGGCATCGAAGGGCGCCCGAATCCGGAGACTTGTTTCGCCAATCGTGATATCAACGGCGGGGCGCCCGAATCCGGAGGCTTATTCGCCCCAGATGACGGTATCGAAGGGCGCCCGAATCCGGAGACTTGTTTCGCCAATCGTGATATCCACGGCGGCGCCCGAATCCGGAGGCTTATTCGCCCGATGACGCGGTATCGAAAGGGCGCTCCGAATCCGGAGACTTGTTTCGGCCAATCGTGATATCCACGAAGGGCGCTCCGAATCCGGAGGCTTATTCGGCCCCAGTTGGGTTGAAGGTCAGGCAAACAAAAATCCGGTTTCATTAAAATGAAGTTCCAGTACAAGCATCAGGTCCCATAAGTTGGGTCTGTAGATGAATTTGCATAAAATCTACATTCGTGTGGATTGCTGCGAGCCACGGATCTCCTCAATGCCGCGGTCTGTTGGGAAGCGCATGAGCTGATGGTAGGTGCTTGGGACGGCCTTCATGACGTGCAACCAGGGGCGGCCTATGATGGCATTATACTGCGATGGAAGCTTTACAACCAAGAATTCTGTGGTCGATGCTTTTGAGCCCGCCCAACCGGCAAAGACGACCTTCCCAATGGATACTGGTTCAAGGAAGCCAATGGCCGACGATGGTGACAGATCCGACTACATACGAAGTTCTACAAAAGCTTTGTAGTACAGATTTCAGCAGTCAGCCTCGGTCTATGAGGATGCGTTCAACGCCGAATTGACGACGCAGAACGTGACGACCAAAGGGTCGACGTGGGCCTTCATTCCAGGAGGTCGAGTCGTCGAACCCAATCTTCGGCTTCACCGGGCCGCCGGTTTGCTTGTTATGTTTTTGGGGAGATGGGTGCGATTGGATCGTGTGGACGATCGGGGTGGTCGTAGATCATATGGATCACGCCAAGCGAGGTGAATCTGCCTCGGGGCCAATGCTTTTAATCGGCGCTCCTTGCTAACATATTCTTTGTAAACCATCCCACCAATTCTTCCAGATGATCCTTCATGCATAACAATTCTCGGTTTCGTGGCGTGATCTTTGTGGTATTCGCATCGCCCGTCCCCGCCTCCGTGTGTCGGGAGGCCCTATCATCTTTGACTACCACTTGAAAAATGGGAGTCTTTGGACCTTTGTCATTATTGCCGACGGCTCGTTAGCTCCGTATATTTCTTGTCGTTTCGCCTTGGCGTCTCATTGTCGACTTCAGAATCGCTCGCTTGCTCGGTAGGGGCATTGATCGCTTGTTGGCGGGAATCACGCCTTTTGTCTCGCTTGGTTCGTTCTTAGTGGTTCAGGGCTTGGTGGCACGGAGTTTATTGGTCGAGCAATTTCGGGGTTCCGTTTTCGGAGCTTTGTCCCTTTGTTCTCGTGGCATCATCTTCGACTTTACAATATTCTTCGACTTTCTTCATCAAGGCCCAGATTGTTTTGGGGGGCCTCTGGTCAAGGAGTTGCGCAGAGCATGGTGGTGTAAGCCCATTTTGAAGGCGGTTATGGCCATGGAGTCGTTGCAAGCGCCGTCGACTGTGTTGAAGCACTCCCAATATCGAAATGAATACGCTCTGGCGTCTCTCCGATCGATCTGCATTGCCCGGAGAGTCGGCTGTTGGTTGTACCTCGTTGGTGATGAACGTACTGAAAGACTTTTGCAGTTGGTGGAAGTTCCCGATCGACGCGGCTCCAACTTGTAATACCACCGGCTTAGCGGTCCTAGGCTCTTGGGGAATATTCGCACATGAGGGCCTCGTTGTGCGCATGTAACGCCATGGCTTTGTTTGTAGTGACGGATATGATCGATGGGTCCGATTTTCCGTCGTAAGAGTGAACGATGGAGCTTTGAATTTCTTGGGCAAGGACGCCCTTGTGATTCTCCGAACGAAAGGTCGCGACGGTCCTCCTCGATTGCTTCTTCTTCGCTTGTTCCTTGGTCGCGGATCTTTGTCGGAGGAGGTTTGGGATCGTCCCTCGCCGAGCTCGTGGATAATGAGTTGGAGTTGTTGGTAACCTTTGGTGCCCGTGGCCTCTGTCCGATCCCTGGAAATGGCTCGGTTTGGCGCATGGCTTCCTTAGATTTTGCTACCTCCAGGCCAAGTCTTGACCGAGTCGTTCGTTCTCGGCGATCATGTTCTCGAGCCTTTGTTCGTTCTGCTTTGCTCGATGGCGACTGCATTGTTTCTTGTCTTTGAAGTCGTTGGCGAGTCGAAGCGCAAAGTGCGTCGTCCGTAATGGTTTCTTCCGAGCATGTTATTTGGGGTGAGGTCGTCTCCTCGCGATCGTCGGTGGCTATCGGAGGATCTTGGTCACGCCTTCCATGGATGTATTTGAGTATTCCTGACGCGCCAATTGTGGTTGATGTGGTTTGGAAATACTCTTGAATCTCGAAGACGCCAATGATCCTCTGCTAGTCATCTGCAAAAATACAAACTCCGGTCGGGGGTGCCGGAATTAGCACTCCGACGGACAAGTCAGTTCCCCTCCAGAAAGCTTGCTTACTAAGTTTTTAGAAATGTTTTCTTACATACCTTTATTAGTCCGAAGCTCTTATATTTATAGTCATTTTTCAACCTCGGGACGGGTCTACTTTTTTTCAATCATTACCTTTCCTTACACTCTACCGAGGGCTTTATCCTATTCGCCTAGTCATCGATAGGCCGATCTCCCTTCGAGATTTTACCCGCTTGCCGAAAGTGGCGAGATATTACTCCTCTACCTTTACTGACTATTCGGCTACCACAACTACTAAAATTTTCATACAGCACACCTCTTGTATTTCAGCACAACTATTGCCATCTCTCTGGATTGCACATGAAAAAATAGCAAATGCATTCATACAACAACACAAATGATTGCCTTTAACCGTAGGGTATACAAGATAGGATCATCTAACTATGATAGGCTTTCACAATCTGGGAAGCATGCATTTCAAATTGAACAGAATGGAATCGGCATGCATATGCTGCACAAGCAAAATATACGACACATCGGACACAAATGAATCAAGATGTCGAAATAAAATTCAACAATGAGAACCTATGTTTACGAAGGTGGAACTTGGTAAATAGAATGCACTTTTGATTCTAACAAAGAAACATATTTGTCGAGCATGGAAATTATAGCTTCAAATTCTGCCACTTACTACTCTACCGCATCAATTTGCTGAACTTACTCATCAAAGCTTCCACTTTTGGACTCGACCTGCTCTACAAAGACCCTTAACCCAGAAGCCACATCACCATACCCTTTATACTCTTCTGCCACCCTGAGATTCATATTCTCCAAAAGTTCTAGTACATTGCTTGACCCCTGAAACAAGATAAACAATTTTAAGTGTCAATTCCACAAGTGAGTACAGTCCTACATACTATGAAGGCAATAAAAAATTGGTATAAAAGCCATAATCATGGCCAGGAAGCAAGCAAATTTGGTGCTATGAATGTGTACAGCTCATGAGTAGAAAAAGCCATCAGCCAACATTTGATGCTACTTATACCTTCATTTTTTTGCACTAGTTTTCACAGTAATGAACTTTTACAGTTCATATGCAAAATCCACGAGAATTTTCCACCATTGCTGGTGATAAGGAAATTATCAATTTATTTTTATACGGTAAGTCATACTCTTCTAATAACCAAAGTTAAGATGCTAATATCTGACCAGAAACTCATGATGCCAATACACACATGTATGAGAATATAATTATATAACTAGGGAAGTGAATGAGAGAAGGAAAATGTCAGGCTTTTCTTAATAACAGCCGGGTATGAAGTTACGAACTTTTATAATTTCAGACAGGTTGGACCCAATATAAAATAGGGGGTTTCCGTGTAGGTCGTAATAGGTAATAGGTCTTATGATAATTAAAGGTGTTTTTAATCAAACACTGTTAAAAAAATGAAATTGTTAATTTTTAGCGACAGTTTAAAAATTGTCATAAAAAATGTCACTAATTATAAATTTTAGCAACAGTTCAAAAAAATCTTCACAAAAAAAGTCACTAATTTTCAACTTTCAGCGACAATTTGAAAAATTCATCACAAAAAAGTCACTAATTGTAAGTTTTAGCCACAATTTATAAAATGTGACTAAAAAAATCACTAATTGTCAATTTTTAGCGACATATGTAAAAAATCGTCACAAAAAATTATTTTTAACTACGATTGTACGATGACTTATTTTTAATAGGACTTGATGGAAATTAAGTCAACTATTAAGACCTATCGATAATTTACCTTCAGAAATATGATTGAAAGTTGAAACAACTCATATGAGTAAAAATGTACATTATATATATTTTAATTTGTAAAGCATTACTGCTAATGAGAAAGTGGAGAGTTTTTATAATTGGTGTAAGAAATAACCATTAATTTATCTTTTCACAATATTACCTTGGAGACCTAATGGATACCAAAAAATTCTCCAGATTAATAAATTGTAGTTAATACAAACTTTACAAGGTAAAAATGAAAAAAATAAAAAATAAAAAAAGGAAGAAAAACAAAGATCTTTTCTTTCGTCAAAATCATTATTATTTATTTCTCGACTTGTGGGTCAACTTATGCAGACAATCCACGAACTATCATTGATCTAAATATTGAAGAGAACAACAATTTAAAAGAATTGCATATGTTTATGTATATATTTTTGTTTTTAAAATTATGTTTATATCTTTGCAAAAATATAAAGAAAATTAGAATTTTCATAGAACTCAGACTTGTAAGATCTGAAATAAAATCCTCTAACCAGTCATGCATTTCAAGATTTTGATTTAATATCCTCATGGATACATTTGGATCATGAAATTGTAGCGGGATCTGCGTAGGTGAAATAGGGATATGTATGACCCTTTCAAATTGATGGAAATCTCATGGAGTGAATTACACTTGAATCAACTGAAAAATCCCAATGAATCACCAGACTCCAAACAAAATTAAATTCGGTATTCTTGAAAATTCTCTCAGATCGGTCTAGGAAATGAACAAAAATACCTCATATATGTTTCATTTTTATCAAAATCATAATTATAAAACAAAACTCAAAAGAAGAAGAGGGGGAAAAAACACTAACTAGTAGTGAAGATAATCAAATCACAGATAATGATCGAAACTATAATCGGCTAAGTGCAGTGATTCAAAATCGGACGGCAAACCCTAGACGACGAGTCGAAAGAAACTAGAAATAGACAGAGAGAGGCGTACCTAAAGCTCACCTTAGACCATGGTGGAGAGATTGGTGAAGAGATCGTTCAGTGACTCGGCTAATTCGTCGCGCTCTTGTTTCTCATCCTTCCAAGCCTTGATGCCAGTTAGGTGGCCAAGTGATCAAGCCACTGGTTTTAGTCAAACTCCACATCATGGTTAATTACATTTTACATTGGTTTGTCTAAAACATCAAACTAGTCGTTTTTTACTGAGTTCGGGTAAGGGTGTAATTTTGGCTCGGCTCGGCCCGGCCCGGCCCAGCCCATGTCGGGGTTTACGGGCTCTTGCCAAAAAATCGAACCGGCCCACGAGCTAGAAAATTAGGCCCAGGCCTAAGCCCAAGCCCAGGGGTATTTGAGCTTTGGGCGGGCCAATGGGCCAGGCCCCTGTTCTTGGGGCTGGGCTCGAGCTTTAGGCAGGCTTGGGCGGTCCTAAACAATTTTTTTAAATTTTTTCTACCAAAATTTTATTGTTTTCTATTGAAAATAACACTAGACTTCGGGTGGGTTGGGCTTTTGGGCGAGCCTTGAGCGGGCCGATGGATCAGGCCACGGGCCAGGCCAAGCGATTCGACCCATGGGCTGGGTTGGGCTTCAAAACGATGGCCCAAGGCCTTGGGCTGGGCTTGGGCTCGGGCCTAAACAGGCCGGGCCCACCTCGGGCCGTGAGTGAGCTTCGAGCCACCCACGGGTCACGGGCCAAAATTACACGCTTAAGTTAGGGGTGTTTTGGGAACCAGTTAAAAAAGTTAGTTTTTTTTTTATTATTTATTTTTTAGCTTTTTTACATTAAAAAAAGTCACAAAAAATTTATAAAAAATCAATTTTTTTTTTTGTAAAAAAATCAAATTTTAACTAACTTCTCAAAATATTTCTTAATCATCTAAAACATCTATTTATAAATGTTGTAGTAACTTAAGTTTTATTTTTAAAAAAATTAATTAATAATTGAAAATTTTACCCATAAATCCTATATGTAGGAATGTTGATCCATTTAGTCCTGAGAGTTTTCTTATGGGTGATTAGTCGATTGTTTTGGAAAGGTTTTTGGAGTTCTTGTAATGCCCTTTTAGATGATGTATTTTTGGAACAGATTGGTAGGCGAGTGGATTTTGGTGCGCTAGGCATGGAAGTTAGCATTCTATGTCAGATTTGTTGGAGTGCATCATAGGGTGGTTTTCTTGGTAACAGGTTGGCTGTTGTAGTGTGTTGTTCCTGGTGTGTATTTTGCCATTTTATGAATTTTGTCATTGTGTGGAATGCATAAAGGTGGATGTTTTAGTGTGTTGGTACCGTGTGTTTTATTATACTCGGTGGGTTTTTCGAGAATGATACAAGGTTTGTTCATTTCGTGAATTTATTTTATTTCTTCATTTCGTGGGTGTTGTTTGTTGTAATCGGGGTTGTGGCGTGTTTTTGTATGTCAATCTTTGGTCGGTGTTCTTATTGTTTGGGTGTCAATTGCATGTGCTCTGTATGTCGATAATGTTGGTTTGAGAAGTTGTCTATTTATTTGGCGTTTGTAGAGCGTTTTATATGTGCATCAGTGGTTTTACATGGCTTTGTTGGGTTATTTTTATTTTATTTTTTACCAAGTTAAATGTGATAGTGAATAGTTTACATAAATATACATTACCGTTGAAAGGGTAATTTATATGGATAAATTATTGGAAATGGGTAGTGGTTGTTATGGACATGATACTAATGGCCGAGTAACATGGCCGTATAAGTTACTCCGTCGTGTAGGTGCTTGAGTTAGTCGGTCCCAAGCAGGAAAGTTAGTTGATTCGGAGGAAGATTGAAGTTATACGGTCTTAGCGTTGGACGGTTATTACATGTTAGCTCGGTCTAAACCACACCATGGGTTGTACATGAAGTCAAGTAAGAGCGAAGAAGGAGCGAACTAAGGATAGTTAACCTATTCTGTGGCTAAGCAGTCATGTTTAGCTTCGGTTGTATGGTAGTTCGCCCATGACAAAACCATCTCACTTGGTTGAAGCGGTGAGGAGGTGTTGGAGGATAAGCATTATCCTTCAAGAGTATGAATCCTAGCGATTCTACATGGAGAAGTAAGAGTCCTACTTGGATTGTGCCACACGGAACCTATAAAAGCTCACCAATATCACCTATGGAGAGGTAACACAACTTTGTTTTCTGAATACGCAGAGCTTTTGTCTATTTGTCAAGCTTACTGACTTAGGCATCGGAGAGGTTTCCGGCACACACCCGCCGGCTAGCTCACGTTTGTGTTTTCAGGTGATAAGCGGCGTCAGACGGAGGATGAGACTTGATCAACAAGATTATACGAGAAGGTGTATTTCTTTCCCGTACAATTGGCGCCGTCTGTGGGAAATATAGACAAGAACAAAACCTTTTGATCAAGCTTTTTCTCTCAAAAATCGATGGCGAACAACGAAGAGTTACCATAGTCCGCCCTTGACGGACTAACTACAGAAGGGGTCTTGGCGAAGGTCTACCCTTGGTCACTCCATGGCAAGCCCGAACCACAAAGACAAACTTCCAAGAGGGATGCGAGGGGTAGAAGGCGGGCCAACAACCCCCATCACTCACATTCGCAAAGGCCAGAAAGACGCCGGCGAAGGATTGATCCACAAACTTTGGAGGATCACGTTAGGGAACAAGGCGAAATGATTCGTCGGATGGCGGACATGGAATCTCTTAAGTGCCAGGTAAAAGGAAAAGAAGTGACAACAGGAGAGGGGCGCACAAACAAGACGCCCCCTCGCCACTCGGAAACTCGTAGTAGGAATACTACACCCTCTCAAGCAAAGAACAAGAGCCTCAGGACAGGCGACACGCAATCCAGATCTTCCAGAACTCGTCACTCCAGGTCTGAGAGGGCGAGATCTGAAAGGTCGTACACCAAGGGAAGCACATATTGGCCCTCGCATACGCACCAAACAAGGTCTAGACAGACGAAGTTGCCCAGATCGTCTGACCTACGATCCGTTCTAGAAGAGAAGGCAAGATAGAGGGAGGACGCCAGAGCACGTGATCCACATAGAATTTTTGCCTTGCAGCGGTTGGCTCCTCGGACGCACGGAAGCATCGAGGTTGGAATGCCAATACCGCGCCCTGCCTACGAACCAACGGACAAGGCATTAGCGAGGCTGCAGACCTCACCGTTCGTTCCGGCAATAGAGAATGCACCCCTGCCGTCAGGCTTCCTACAGCCCAAATTCACCACATACGAAGGGAAGACGGATCCTTACTCACACCTGAGCCACTTTCGCCAGGTTATGGCGGTATATCGACGCAACGAGGCCCTGATGTGCATCCTATTCCCCTCGAGCCTTGGCGACCTAGGCCTGACTTGGTTTGAGAAACTTCGAGGCGACATAGCCTCTGGGCGCAATTGGTGGGCGTTGACAAGGTTCGAACAAACACTAAAACTCGGTAGAGATCGACCAGCTACTCTCCATCGACATGGGACAAGGAGACCTTAAGATCATACAACGCTCTTGGGGAGACCTTCAGCGATTGGGGACTCCCCACCAATCTCGCCATTGCACAATATAAAGGGGCCTTCGATCGACAGCAGACTAAGGGACTCAATTATCATGACACCGCCTCACCATGGAAGCACGATGGAAAGAGTGCATCGGACATCGGGGTGGAAGAGGATGGTGCCGTGCCAAAAGCAAAACTGGCGCGACCACGACGAAAAAGAAGACCTCGGAAAGGTCAACATGGTAGACCGTCCGACAAGCAGGCGTGGCGGAAGAAACAACGGAAGACCAGGACAAAAGATGGTTGAGAGTCCGCACTACCATAACCACGGTATTCAATAAACCAATCTACCGAATACTTAGTGAGATTCAAGACGAGCCTTTCGTCAAGTGGCCAGCCAAGCTAGGCGAGGCTCAGAAGGATTATGATGGAGTCACGGTGCACCTTCCATAAAGAAAGGGGGCACCGCACTGAAAATTGCACGCCATTAAGACAGCACCTGGAGGAGTTGGTGGCAGCAGGCCACCTACATAAATACATTGAAGGAGGCGCAACTTGACCATAATAACCCCAATGGTATGCCAATTGACGCCCCACCTCAAGGCGTAATCAACGTAATACATGGAGTCTTTGAACCTGAGTGTGTATGCGAGCTCAGAGGATCAATTAAAAAGGTTGAACACTTAAGAGAGGTTCTAGGTGCCCAGCCTACCATCAAGAAGGGGAAGACAGAGGCCACGAACGTCATGTCTTTCTCAGACAGGGACCTGGCCAGAATATACTGCCCTCACAATGATGCCTTGGTTGTCACTCTCCGAGTCAAGGATTTTGACGTCAAGCGGATTTTGATTGACCAAGGTAGTTCGTGTGAAATCATGTACTACGAAACATTCAAACAACTAAAGCTGCAAGACAAAGACTTAACACCAGCCGTATCTCCCCTGATTGGATTCAATTCAATGCCAGAATGGCCAGTCGGCAAAATCATCCTTCCAGTCAGAGCAGGAAGCGTAACAAAGCAAGTGGAGTTCTGGGTGTTGAAAGTTCCTTTAGCTTACAACATCATCTTGGGCAGAACATGGCTGCATGCCATGCGTTTGGTAGCATCTTCCTACCACCAAGTAATGCGGTTCCCCAACAACGCCAGAGTAATTGAGGAGGTCTACGGAGATCAGATTATGTCCAAGCAATGCTTTGTCACAGTGAATGGTAGCCGCGCCGCCAAAGGATATGTTCATTCGGTGGAGGAACGGAGTAATGAACTATTGACGATGTTGGCAAAGCGGCTAGTCAAAAGCGATGGAAGACTTGGTGGAGGTAGAATAGCGAAAAAAACCGGATAAGTTCTTTTTGCTCGGTTCATCGTTGTCGGCAAGAGATTAAAGGTCTTGGAATTTTTGACCTCCAACATCGAAGTGTTCGCTTTGGACACCATCGACATGCCGCATTGACCCCAACTTCATCGCCCGACTCAACATCCACCCATCCGCGGACCAATCATCTAACGCTTGCATGATCGGCACTCCACCACGCCGAGATAGTGGCGAAAAAGTAGGAAACTGTTGGAGATTGGGGCAATCGAGGTGCACTACGAGATGGATCTCTAACACGATCGTAGTGCCAAAGAAGAATGGCAAGTGGCGCGTCTGCGTCGACTACAAGACAGTCAACAAGGCGTGTCCAAAAGACAGCTTTCCTGTACCAAGAATAGATCAATTGGTAGACCTAACGGCGGGACACAACCGACTTAGCTTTCTGGAGGCATACAGAGGCTACCACCAAATTTCCATGCACGAACTAGACCAGGAGGTCACATTTTTCACCACGCCAAGAGGACTATACTGCTACAAGGTCATGCCCTTTGGCCTAAAGAACGCATGGGCGACATTCCAACGGATGGTCACAAAGATGTTCGAACCGTTGTTAGGTAGGACAATGGAGGCGTACATCGACGATATGGTGGTCAAGAGCAAAGATGAGAATGACTATCTGAAGGACCTAGGGGAAATGTTTGAGATCCTGAAGAAGCACAAGTTGTGCCTCAACGCGTCGAAGTGTGCCTTTGGAGTAGGATCTGGAAAATTCCTAGGCTTCCTGGTGACCAACCGGGGTATTGAGGCAGACCCATCCTAGATCAAGGCCATTCAGGACTTGGAGAGACCAAACTCAGTAAAAGAAGTGCAGCATCTCACCGGCATGGCAGCTACGCTCAATCGATTCATAAAGCGGAATAAATCAGACGGACTATTTTTCATTCTCTGAAGGCCAAGTTCGAGTGGGATGAAGAATGCGACCAAGCTCTGGAAAGCTTAAAAGAATACATGTCTTCTCCACCACTACTCGTAACTCCAATCCCTAGAGAAGAACTCTTCTTATACTGCGATCTCATGACATGCAATTAGCGGTGTTGGTCTCTGTGAAGAATCCAACATCTTCCCATCTACTATGTCGAGACATTCTTGGGCCTGAAACAAGATACTTGCCACTGGAAAAACTAGCACTGGCCTTGATGATGGCCTCAAGGAAGTTGTCGCACTACTTCCACGCCCACACTATAGTTGTCCTCACAGCCTTCCCATTAAAAACTTTGTTTGAGAGGGCGAACTTTTCTGGGCGAATCTTGAAGTGTGCAGTAGAGTTGGGACAATTTGACATCAAGTTCCAACCCAGGACCGCAGTAAAGGCTCAAGCATTGGCAGATTTTGTCGCAGAATTCACACCACGAAGTCATCACATCTGCCCAGTCGACCTAACTGAAACAACCGAACTAGGGATGGAAGTTGACGTCGGAATAACGCAACCCCTAGTACTGGTTACTCAGTCAGGCCCCAAGGCAGACCAGAGTAAAAGCAAACCATGCTACACCAAGTCAGGACTCACCGACAAACAAAGGCTTGGTACAATCAGATAATAAAGGGCAGACAGCAAGCATGGACTCTGAAGAAGACACCAGCAACATGGAAGATCCCAAAGCATCATTCGATCCCTCCACTTGCTGGAAGTTGTTTGTTGGAGAGATGTGGAAGCTCTTCGTAGATGGAGCATCTAACCGGCATGGAGCAGGGCTTGGCATAGTCCCCATCTCTCCCGACGGCTTAATAGTAGAGCAGTCGATCAACCTTGGCTTCATAGCATCAAATAACGAAGCAGAGTATGAAGCGCTTCTTGCAGGTCTCAAGTCAGCATTCCACATGAAGGCCACCGAGCTAATGGTCTACAGCGACTCACAGCTAGTGGTAAACCAAATATCTAGCGACTACGAAGCAAAGGATGACAGGATAGCCAAGTACCAAGAGTTGGTCAGAACAGAGGTCAAAAAATTTGATTCAGTTAGGATAGAACAAATCGGCAGGGAAGAAAAGCAATGAGCAGAGCGAACTAGTAAACCGCCTCAATGGCAGACACCTCCATCCCTCATCCATTACTGATCGACTACCTACCTAGACCAAGCATAGAAGACCCGGAAGCAGAAGAGGTATGTTATGCAGAGTTAGGCCCTTCTTGGATGGACCCCATCATACTGTTCCTAAAAGACGGTACCCTACCGGAAGAAAAGAAAGAAGCCAACAGAATAAGAGCAAAGTTGCAGCGATTTTGGCTCTCTCCATCCTTGGCATTGTACAAAAAGTCGTTCTCAGGACCTTACTTAAAGTGTGTTCACCCCAGCAAAGTAGAAGCATTCTTGTTCGAAATACATGAGGGTGTATCGTGACCATCAAGGAGGAAGATCAGCGGCATCTGAGCAATCTCGCAAGGATATTGGTGACCATACATGCAAGCGATTAGAAATATGTCAAAAAGTGCGAAAAATGCCAAAAGTTCGCACATCAAATACACCAACCTGCCAGAGAACTTCTACCTCTAACTAGCCCATGACCCTTCGCAATATGGGGATTGGACATAGTAGGCCCACTTCCAATAGCACCAAGCAACGGGAAGTTCTTCCTTGCCGCAACCGACTACTTCACAAAATGGGTGGAAGCAGAAGCCTTGGCGTCAATCAAGGAAAAAGATGGGAAGAAGTTTATGCAGCGAGAATATCATCACTCGATTTGGCATACCAAAGGCATTAATCTTAGACAACGGCACTCAGTTCGACAGCAGAATTTTCAGAGGCTTTTGTGAAGAGTACAAAATAGAGTTCTACAATTCCACACCGGTATATCCCCAAGAAAATGGTCGAGAGGCATCAAACAAGGTAGTCTTGGATAGATTGAAGAAAAGGTTAGAAAGAGCGAAAGGCAAGTGGGCGGAAGAGCTCCCTCATGTTTTATAGGCTTACGCACCATGCCTCGATGATCAGCAGGAAACACCATTCTCCTTAGCTTATGGCATAAGCGATCATCCCATTAAGTTGGCCTCCCCACAATTGAGCGAAAACTTTGATCCAAACTTAAATGGCGAAGCCATAGCATTGGAGCTTGACCTTGCGGAAGAAAGAAGAGACAGAGCATTGGTCCACATCGCCTCCTACCAACAAGAGTTGTCCAGAAAGTATAACAAAACAGTGCATCCAAGGCAATTCAAGATCAGAGATTGGGTGCTGCGCAAAGTGATGGGAAATACCTTGGTTCCAGGAGATGACAAGTTGGGGCCTAATTGGGAAGGACCTTACAAGGTGGTCGGATTAGCAGGCAAAGGGGCATACCACTTGGAAAATAAGGACGGCAAAGCAATTCCCAGGCCGTGGAACACTGCTAATCTCAAGTTGTTTTATTTCTAGTTTTTTTTCTTTTAAGTATATGTAATTTTTTACTTTCTCAATAAAATAAGTCGATTCTTTTTTAGCATAATTGTTTTCAGTAGAAAGTAGCTTTAGTAAGTTAGGAGCATTGTAAACATAGTTGGCCGGAATAACCAACTATGAACCCTTCCTAAGCCCAGGATAAGGATCCAGTAGCAGCGTTTAATCGAATAACCAAACACTATATTCTAAGTTGGTGGAAAAACCAACTTCTGAGTTGATTTGGATTAAACCAACACCCCTCCTAAGCCCAGGATAAGGATCCAGGCTACAAGACGTTTGGTCGGAATAACCAAACACTATATTCTAAGTTGGCTGGAAAAACCAACTTAGAGATTGGCTGGATTAAACCAACTCTTGTTACTCTTCAGCCAAAGTAAGTGTATGGCTGAAAAGTGGTTGGCTGGATTAAACAAACTCTTGTTACTCTTCAGCCAAAGTAAGTTTATGGCTGAAAAGTGGTTGGCTGGATTAAACCAACTTTTTGTACTCTTCAGCCGAAGTAAATGTATGGCTGAATAGTGATTGGCTGGATTAAACAAATTCTTTGTACTCTTTAGCCGAAGTAAGTGTACGGCTGAAGAGTGGTTGGCTGGATTAAACCAATTCTTTGTACTCTTCAGCCGAAGTAATGGTATGACTAAAGAATGGTTGGCTGGATTACACCTTTGGATACTCTTCAGCCGAAATATTTATATCGGCTAAAGAGTGGTTGGCTAATAAGTTAGATCGCTAAAACCGGAGTACGGTATATCGGCCTAGAAATATTTCAAAAAGCAGTTAGAAAGCAAGTATTCAAACCGAGATCACAGTTGAGCAAATGAGTTCATGGAAAATTCATTACAAGTGCAAGCATACAGAACAAAACCGGAATAAGAGTTAGCTTAGAAGATTTTTTCATTCATTAAAGTGAAAAGCAAATACAACTGAGGGGCCGTATCCCGGTTACAAGTTCAAAAAAAAAAAAAAAAATCAAATCAGCTAAAGAGTTCATCAATTTCGGCATCAAATTCTACATCAGCATTTGGCCGACGTCCGGTTTCAGAAGGGAGTTCGGTTTGAGGTGGGAGCTCGATTTCAACATTAACCTCGGTATCAATTCGCTGCGTGTTGTCGATCAATGACTCATTAGTTAGGTCTTCAACTTCTGGCTCCAACGAACTGTCGTCGTTGGGTTGCTCATTACCGTCGAGATGTCGGTTGGCGCATCCTCATCATCATCATCATCATCTTCATCATTAGACCCTTCAAGAAATTGCCTCTGAAGATCGGTCTTCTTGCTCGATGGCCGGAATGGAATCTTGTGGAGCATTGTAGACCTCGATGTCGGGTGTACAACCAAAGCTTCCACACTTCTCGGCCGCATTTGAAGAACAGATCCTTGGCGGCATCACATTGGAGGGTGTAGGCGTCTTCTGCCTTCTTGAAGCCTCGCTTTTCGACTTTTTTCATGCCCTCCTTCAATTGGTCTATCTCGGCATCTTTCTTCTTTTCGACCTTCGCCAGCAGGCGCAGGTACTTGTCCTTTGCCTCAATGGCAACCTTACATTTTCGGCGGTAGAACTCTTGAATCGGTCGATCGGCCGTTCTCGAGATCCTGATTCGGCAATCTGTTTTCTTGCCTCCTCGATTAATTTGTTTTGCTTGACCTCTGCCATAGCCTCCTGGTATTTCTCTGAGGTCCATCACTCTCTGTGTATAACATTGTTTTCTTTGGATGGCCTGCAAAGGAGTAGTAACTTTTCTTTTAGCCGGACTGAAAGTTGGAAAAATTACAAAGAAAGAAGAGAGCTATATTTACCAGGATCATTGACTTAGTTGAAGACCGGATGGACTTTAGCTCGGCATTCAGTTGTTTGTAGTGGTGCTCCATGTCTTTTGGAAGGCACACACTCTTGGCTAGATTGAAAGATATCGAGTGGTCCTTGTCAGCGACAACCAAATCCGAGGCCAGTATATCTCGGTTGTTGAAGGTGAGATTGGGAACCCATTTTGAGGAGCCAGCTCGGTCGGAGTTCTCCGGTTAGGGGCTTTGTTGGGGGCTTGGAGGAGGGCTTGGTGGAGTAACGGTCTCATCCACAAGTCGTTGCTCGGTTTGGCTAGTTCGGGCATGTTTGCTTGGGCGAGATGACGACGGCTGTTGGGATGGGAGGGCCACCACGGTCTCAGTGGCTTGGCTGATTGGTGGTACATCGGCTGGAGTTGTTGCGGTCAACAGGGCCTTCAGCCTGCTCCTTTTTTCCATCTCTTGTTCGGCGGTGAGAGGCACTAGGTTGATCTGGAGCAAGGTAGGGTCCGGTTCTGGCGCGTCTTCAAGAAGGAAGTCGGTCACTCTCGCTTTTCGGCGACCAGTGTATTGGTATGTCGGCTCAAAACGGAGGAGTTTAGCCCAGCTTCTTTCTTCAATACGTAGTGCGGCGCGGAGAGTACCGAGGTTGGGGTAGCTGTACAATGAATGTAAATGGGCTGAATCTGCATGAAGAAGACAAGAGTTAGTCCGGTTTTAAACCAGAAACCGAAGTAAAAAAGAGAATAATGCATGAAAACCGAAGTAACTATACTAGGTATCCCTTTATTCCAATTTATACGTCAGCCAGGAATCTAGGCTTGATGATCTTCAAAATTCCCAGAGACCTAGAAAAAATCATCATCGTTCAAGTCTTTATCCGGTGTGTCCTTAATTATTTTTTCACGTCGGCGGCGTATTCTCAAATAGTATACCCACCCATCCTCTTTTGAACCTAAGGAATATTGGTGGAACAGTTCGGCCAGGCCGAGGTTTAGACCGGCTTAGCGGTTTAGTTCGGCTATACCCATTATTATACGGTATGAGTTGGTGGAAAGCTGGGTTGGGCATAGTCTGGTCTACCTAAGGAATTATAAATTAAATTTGGACGGAAACCTTAGTCGGTTTCTATTATTAATGAGGGTAAAAGGAACAAAGCCTTCATTCCCCATGGAATGGTATTTGGTTTAGCTAAGGTAAGGTGCCGTCGTCGGTATCTTATAGTCCTTTCGAATTCGGCAAGGCCTCATGGGGTTTCTACCAAAACCTATACTTCCCATTTATTGTATAAGTTATAAATAAATTAGTTAGGTTGAGAAGTTGTGCTCGAGAAGCTCGATCGGCCAGAGAGGATGGCTTGGGCAACCTAAAGTGCGCAAAGTGGAAAACAAAGGGGTTAAGCAGATCATTGGACCGTGCTACAAAATGAAAACAAAGATAAAATTCCTACTTAATGCGTAGATGCTCTGAGTTCTATATCGATTCTATCGAGGTGCTTAGTAGCTCGGTTTGAGCAGAGGTTGTTTATCTCGGTTTGAGCTACGGGTTTGTTACTCCGGTTAAGCCTATAGGCGATTTCGAGGTTTAGGAACTAAGAAAGGTGGCTTAGAGACTTAGCTCGGTTGAATGCCAAGGTTTCTAGTTTGCTAAGTTCAAATTTATTAGGTTCGATTATGTCGGCTAATGCGTCGAAGATGACTTCTTGAGACTCTGGTATGTTCACAAGTTCGATTCGGTTAAAGTGCGAATAGATCTCGCCTAGCATAAGCATTGCCCTAGTTCGGTTGCTTTGTGGTTTTGAATCAAATCGGTATTCTGAGGATATTATGTGTATTGAATATTCTATGGCTAAGTTTTTCAGAACAACACAAGTAGAAGCGAAGGTGTTTTTCAAAACAAACACAAAAAGCTATGGATTGCAAAGCATAAAAATGCAAAAATGAGGCGAGAAAGATGGATTTGCTTATCGGGTTGAAGCAAGAGGTTGGAGATGGAAGCAGCAGTGATGCTTGAAACAAGATTCACGATTACCAAATGTTGAGGCAATAGAGCAAGAGAAAAGAGCGAGAAGAAGTGAATAGTGTATTTTTTGATCTGAGATAAAATGAAAGGTTTTGTTTTGATAGAAAGGAAAAGGCGGAAGCTGTTCAAAAGGTGTGAAATCTGGCAGGCGTGGCAATTTGTCTTTAGCCAATATACTGCGTGTCATTGGAAGGACAATCGATTGAGTTTACTGGCCCGAAGAGCGTTTGACGACGTGAAACGGCTCGGCTTGAGTTTAGCTTCGGCGAAATAGCGAAATTTTAGCATTTGGAAAAGCTAATGGGTAAAGTGAGTTAATTTGGAAAGGTTAAAAAGCGTAGCTCGGTGATGAGCGGATAATCCTTATCATGCTTTGCGAGATGGAATTAAGGGCAATTGAGAGGGTAATTTATATGGATAAATTGGGCGAAATTTGGGTAGTGAGCCGTTATGGACATGATACTAATGGCGAGTAACATGGTAGTATAAGTTACTCCGTTAGTGTAGGTGCTTGAGTTAGTCGGTCCCAAGCACGGAAAGTTAGTCGGTTAGGAGGAAGATTGAAGTTATCTGGGTCTTAGCGTTGGACGGTTATTACATGTTAGCTCGGTCTAAACCACACCATGGGTTGTACATGAGAAGCAGTAAGAGCAATAAAGGAGGGCGAACTAAGGATAGTTAGGCCTATAAATATTCGCACAATCATGTTTAGCTTCGGTTGTATGGTAGTTCGGCCATGGCAAAACCATCTCACTTGGTTGAAGCAGTGAGGATGGTGTTGGAGGATAAGCATTATCCTTCAGGAGTATGAATCCTAGCAGGATTCTACATGGAGAAGTAAGAGTCCTACTTGGATTGTGCCACACGGAACCTATAAAAGCTCACCAATATCACCTATGGAGGTAACACAACTTTGTTTTCATCTGTGAGCTTTTGTCTATTTGTCAAGCTTCTTGACTTAGGCATCGGAGGTTTCGGCACATACCCAGCTAGCTCACATTTGTGTTTTGTGATAAAGCGGCGTCGTCGCGGAGGCGAGACTTGATCAACAAGATTATACGAGAAGGTGTATTTCTTTCTATAAACCGTAATGCATTATGTATACAAGGTGCGATTGATATGTGTTTCTATGATGCGTAGGTGTGGATCTTTGCGGTTTTGTCATTGTGCGTATGGGCAAACTAATGCCATTGTTGATTACATCGAGGCCTCCACATTCGACGAGATAGTTAATGTTATTTGTGGGAAGTGTTTGATGGGTTGGTTCCGGGTCTGGTGCACATGTTATTCGACATACCTAGTTACAACAAGCTCAAGGTGGATTGTAACAATAATATTCAAAACATGATATGTTTTTCTAAGTCATTCGGTCTCGACCATATTAGTGTCCTCATTCAATTATAGGATGGTGGGTTTTCTGATGACCGTGGTATGCTGGGTTGTAGGTAGCACTGCGGGATCACTCCAATTGTTTGGTCGACATTTGATATGGATGACCAGACAGATTTATTGCCAGCGTATTGCCCTCATAAAGCGAAGCATTATTTGTCAGCCGAGTGGGCATATGGGATTATACATGTGGGTCAATGTTTTGGGGGGGCGCAGATGAGTTTCGAATTGTGCTTGCTAAGTTTGTTGTTGAGTGTGGGTTTCAACACCAGTATGTTAAGAATGATTCTTTTCGTATTACAACTGTTTGCAAATTTGCACTGTCAACAGGATGTTCATGGTCGGTACATGCGAGGGTGTTACCATCTGTGGACGCGCCCCGCGTGAGGGCCTCACCCCAGTTCGGACTCAATTTTGTTCACGGTTCTTAATCGAACCAAAGAGTCCAAATCGGCAAATCGTTTTGGAAAAGCAGATTTTTGTAAAGAAGTGCCAAACATGGTGCTTTGCGGATCTGAGTTGCCACCTAAATATTTTTTAATGGGGAATTTAGGAAACCGACTTCGTTTGCCTAAGGCCGCGTGTCCGTCATCACCAAAGTTGCCTCGGCTCGGGAACATGGGTACGATTGGAGAAGGTTAGCTATGAGCACCCCCTCTCGCCCGATCCGAAGATCAGCCATTACTAACCATGATATCCAATTTTGAAAACGTTATGTGTTCTTATTCTAGTTAATTAGCTAGTCTTACTATGCAATGCGCACAACACAAAAGTATAGACTAGATCGCCTAATTTGGAACGAAGCATTGCATATCCGTTTGTTTGGAAAACGCTTTGAGATTTGCTACTCGCAAGTAGGCTAAGACACGGATTTCAACGAGTTATTCTAATTCAAGCAATCCAACCTTTACCCACAGGCATTCAGGCAGTTAATCAAATAAGCATTTAGCTGCATGGTAAGCATGTTAACATTCACACTCATGCGAGATGCTAAAGCATAAATACTTACATCGTACTCCGAGCCAAAACAAAGAACACGTTAGCAATCATGCATGATCCAAGTCCATGTTAAGTGGCTAATGCAACACATACAAAATGTCACTAGAATATGCTTGGCTAATCCTAGGATGGCATGTGGAATGCAACAAGTAGCACGTATTCAAGTTAGATTTGAAATACTATGCAGTTAGTATGATGCGCCGAGCCCGGTGCATGCAATACTGATGAATGATGCACGCATGCATAGCATAAGGTATGCTAAAGTAAGTATGCCCTAATACTAACCATCAAAAACAGGTAAGTAAAAGGAAAAAAGAAGTGAGGGGTTGGAAGATATGCACCCATGCACCCACGCACCCACACTTATTGCAATTTTGCCCTCGCTCGGAGGGACCGAAAGAATAATACAATTAATTAACCTACAAGCTAATTAAAATGTTACAAACCAATTAAACTAATTAAACTAGTTAAGCAAATTAACTAATCTAAGAAAGCAGTAAACAACCTCGGGAAGAGGGCCCAATGCAATGCGTGTTTGGCTCCGCTCGGAAAGCCACTGTGTAACAACCCTCGTATTGATTATCGGTTAACCACCGAATTACGTACTGATTACTGCTAAACCGAACTGATAATGACTGATAATTAGATTAACTGAAGTACTGAATGAACTGATTGAAATCAAAACTGAAATTGAATAAGTTATCTATTGAATTGCATATTGCATCTGTTGATTGAGTGATTATCTGTTTGGATTTATATGTTTAAACTGTTAATTGAAGGCCTTATCGGCGGCCGAATTAGAAACCGTTTAGTGTTTAAATGTCATTAGAATATTTGTGATTTAATGGTATATTTATCGAAAATTGATTAGGAGCGATTAAATTAGATTAAATATTGATAAATGCAAAGTTTAGCAATTACAACTTTGCCACATATAGTTCACTATTTAGTCACAAACTTGAGCCTTAGAGACTTGATTAAAACATTTGCTCACTTCACTTCTTGCTTCCACGAAATTTAGAGAAAGGGAGAGAGTACATCATCTTGTTGATTTGCTAGAAGCTTGAAAATTGAAGCATAGATTTCATCCTTAGGCTTTTACACTTGAATTGCAAGACTTAGGTAAGGAAATCATCATCTTCTTGTTGTCTTTAAGCCTCATCTTGCATGGTTCATACTCCATTGTAGGATTAAGCCATGTTTTAGTGCAAATAGGTTGGATTATGCTTGAAATGTTGCATCGTGCTTGAATTGGTGCATCTTAAGTTGAATTCTTGGTAGATTGTTCATGCATGTCCATGTTTAAGCTAAAGTTCATGTTTTCATTTTGTTTTCCAACTATTGAGCTCAATTGAGCAAGAATTGAAGCTTGAAATTGTTTAAAGATCATGCATGTCATGTTTTGAAATTTATTCATGAAATTGGTTTAAAATTGGGTTTAATTGAAACACCCTTGGGCCTTGATTTCTTAAATTGAGCTTTAAAACGTGTTATTCTATGTGTTTGATAGAGTTTTCCAAAAAATGGGCCCAAGAGGATCGAATTTGGAGCATCAAAACTTGGTTTGGAGCTTGGAGATCGAATCTGGATTTTCCAGATTTTGGTACGTCACTTCGGCGAAAGTGCCGCTTCGGCGAAATAAACTCGATGTTTTCTTTGACTGCGTTGCGATCGCTCGGCGGAGAATTCGCTTCGGCGGATAAATCACGCATCGACATCTTGCTGTGCATTTCGGCCATCGTGCGAGGACTCTTGTTGCTTGTCGCTCGGCGAGGGACCTTTGTTTGCTTGTCGCTTTCGGCGAAACATCTCTTTCGGCGAAGGCTCTATTTCACTAAAATTCGAAATTGAATGTGCACATCTTTGCATCCTCATCCCATCCTAGGCATTCTTAGGCCTAGTTTAAGGCATCTTAATGAGGATTTAGACATAGAACCACAGGAAATTTAGGGATTTAATTAACATCCTTCATTGTGAACTTAGTGTGTGTTCTATTTGTTTCTTTGTTTAGGGTTGGCTCTCGGGAGGGCGCTCTAGGCTGCTATTAGCCAACCTCTGTGAGTAACAATTGTGTAAAGATATGTTCAAAATGGTTATCTTTTGAATCTTGGGCTGAATTGCTTATTGAGCTATTGTTTCTTGAATGAATGTATGTCTGTATTTTGAATCTGTCTTGTGGCATCCTTAGCCTTATTTCTTTATTCTGAGCTCTGTCGGTTCCTTGTGGAACCATCTTGTTATTGTTGATGGCCATCATTCTTGTTGGAGTGCAGTAAAGGCAGGTCCTTTTAGACCTCTTGTTTATAGGCTAATGGATGTACCACATATAGTGATTGATTGAAATCTTGAAAATAAAATCTTGTTTAATGAATTGATTTCATTCTTGTAAGGACATTCATTCATAACCTCTTTCTGTTGTATGTTATTCCTTTGGGCTTTAGCTCCTTTGTTTATATATATATGTAGGTTCTCGGCAGCCCGAGCTAGGAGCGTAGGATTGGTCCCCGATTTTGTCAAGCGGCCTATGTGCCTCACTGCGAGGTTCCAAGTTGCCATGTTATGGCTTGGGGTTTTGTGTCCCGTCGGTCTCCTCCTTTGTTTGTACCATTGTATAGATGGTCTCTGTTGTCTTTATCTTGTTATCGAGGATTCGATCCCGTCTTGTTGTGTAAATGATTGTATAACATCTTTATAGGCTGTATGAATGCATAAAATGTTTTTGGCATCTGATTGTCGCGACTCAATGGACACTAGTTATTTCTTGTTTTGGCTTCCTTGAAGACATACTACTGTTTAAGCGTATTCTTATTACGTAGGCCTTGTAATCTCGGATTCTTGTCGATTCTGATGCTAAACCCATAGGGCGGGTTTGGAGTGACAGTGGTATCGAGCGATACTTACCACGAGTTACTCTGACACACGTGTCCAAATGAGCTATAGGGTGTCCTAGAAAAGCTATTAGGGCATCTCATGAACTTGAAAAGTGTGTGCTTATGGTGTTGATTCTATGATAAAGTGTTAAAATGTTTAATTGTACAGCTGCTTATAATGATAAGCTGTTATAGCGCTTATAGCGAAATGGATAATGCAAATGAACTGAGTCATCATCCTCACGAGGCGAATGGCGGACTTGAACAAATGATGGGATGATAATGGAAAGACTAGATCAACAACCAACCAACGACCCCACCTCCTCCTCCTCCGGTGCAAAACGAATGTCTGAGAATGTAAATGTTAATGAGGTGGACATTATTGCATTATTTCGAGAAATTGACAAGATGAAACCGCCGTCCTTTCGGGGAGGCTTAGAAGCATTAAAATTTGAAGCTTGGGTTCTTGAGGTGAAAAAGTTGTTTGAGGTTTTTCGTGCTCAAGCAAACAAAATCTTTGTTAGCAACCTTCACCCTTCGAGGAAGAAGCAAGAAGGTGGTGGATGTTGATTTCGTGATCACGAGTACCATTGCGACTTGGGCTCAGTTCAAGGAGTTTTTCTTTGAAAAGTACTTTCCCGTGCATCGAGCGGAAAAATGGCGAGTTCGAGCAATTTGAGACAAGGCAAAGTGTTAGATGCAGAGTATGAGAAGAATTTTACTGAACTTGCTAGGTATGCACCACATATGGTGGATACCGATTATAAGAAGGCCAGGAGATTTGAAGGCGGCCTTAGTGTTGCTATCTGAGGCCGAATAAATGTTTTGAAAATGCCAACTTTTGTGGGTGTTCTCATTGGGCATTGATGGCGAGACGAATATTGCGGTGAAACAATCTGAAACAGACAAGCGAGTGGCAAGGTAAAAACGAGTTTCAAATTTAAGAAAGGCAAGCATAACCCGGCAAACAAGAAAGAATCTGGGTCGATGACTAGCCCCAAGAAGTGGGTTTACTCCACCTGCTCCGTATGTGGCAATAAGCACAAAGGGTTTGCTACCAAATTCTGGAGCTTGTTTGAGTGTGGCAAGGTGGGCCTGAATTAAAACATCCCTCTGCCCATAAAGCCGATAATAAAAATTGCCTTTGCCGTCATTGCTGTACAACACCAAAAGCCGAACCCCAAAGCTAGGGAAAGAGCCTATGAGGCGGGGCAGTGTTAGCCCTAATCTTAGGAGGCGTGCAAAACTCTTGAGGCTGTTGTGTCGGGTATCCTCTCTATCTGTGCTCAAAATGCTTATGTATTGATTGATTAGGGTCTACACATTCTTATGTATCGCATGCTTTTAGCGTAAATTGAATAGACCCTTAGAACCCTTGAACTATCATTGGCCGTATCATCACCTGTTGGGGGATCCATGACATGTGCATATATGTATCCTGCTTGTGAGATTATCGTTGGGGATATGCATCTGTTTATTGATTTACTACCATTGAACATAGACCACTTTGATGTAATATTGGGGATGGATTGGTTACAAAAATATCATGCTACTATCGATTGTGTGACCAAGCAAGTTGTTTTCCGTCCACCGGGTTTGCCCGAATTTGTGTTTAATGGGAGTGGAGTAGTACCTCCTCCATATCTGATTTCTTCTGTAAAAGTATCAGCCCGATTAGAAATGGGTGTAAAGGGTATCAGTGTTCTGTATTAGTATGCACGCTAATGATAATGTTAAAAGCGATGTGAATTATATTCCTATAGTCGAGAGAATTCCCCGGATGTATTTCGGATGAATTGCCAAGGGATTTGATTGACGAAATTGAATTTATTGTGGATGTGATTAAGATTTGCAATGGAGTATCTAAAGCTCCTTACAGAATGGCTCCAAGTGAAAGAATTGAAAGTGCAATTGCGAGGAATTGTTAGACAAGAAGTTCATCGACCCGATGCTTCACCGTGGGGTGCTGTTTTGTTTGTGAAGAAGAAAGATGGTTCAGAGGCGTGTATTGATTACATGGCCCGAACAAGGTAACTGTAAAGAATAAATATCCATTTTCTCGTATTGATGATTTATTTGACGATTCTGAGGTGCTAAGTATTTTCCAAGATTGATCTTAGATCGGGTACCATCAATGAAAGTCAATAGGAAGACATTGATAAAGCTGCTTTTAGAGCGAGGTATGGCCATTATGAATTTTTAGTTATGCGTTCAGATTCACGAATGCCCTCTTTGCATTTATGGACCTCATGAGCAATTTTCAAACCATACCTTGATGATTTTATTGTGGTATTCATTGATGACATACTGATTTATTCTAAGACCGTTGAAGAACATGAACATCATCTGAGACTTGCCCTGCAAACCTTAAGAGAACAGAAACTGTATGCTAAATTGTTTAAATGTGAGTTTCGGCTTGACCATGTAATGTTTTTGGGACATGTTGTTAGCAAAGCGGAATTTCATTGATCATGAAAATTGAAGTGTAGTGGTAGCCTAAACCAGCGAATATGGCTGAAGTCAAAGCTTTTGGGATTGGTGGATATTCTGAAGGTTCGTCAAAGACTTCTCCAAAATTGCCTTACCATGACTCGGTTGACCTGAAAGGGTATCATTTGGTGGTGACCCGGAGGAATCAGCATTTCAAGAATTGAAAACTAGACTTGTGACTGCACCGATTCTAACTCTACCTTCAGGTACGGATGGTTATACTGTATTTAGTGATGCTTCTCATAAGGGTTTGGGATGTGTTTTAATGCAAAATGGGAGAGTTATTGCTTATGCTTCCCGACAGTTGAGACCACATGAAAAGAACTACCCTACCCATGACCTAGAACTTGCTGCAGTGGTGTTTGCACTGAAAATTTGGCGTCACTATTTGTATGGAGCAACCTGTGAAGTGTATACTGACCACAAGAGCCTGAAGTACTTTTTCACTCGAGAAAAGAATGAATATGAGGCAATGAGATGGCTAGAACTGATTAAAGATTATGACCTACAGATATTGTACCATCCGGGAAAAGCCAACACCGTTGCCAATGCTTTGAGCCGAAAATCGATTGGAAACTTAGCTTGTTTCTTGTTGAATGAAAAAGAGTTGCTTCTTGATGCGGAAAAGTCTGAAATTGAAATTGTTTTGAAAGAACAAGGTGGAACCTTAAATTTGCTATTACGCTCAACCGGCATTGATTGAGAAATTAAAGAAAAACAACAACTAGATGATTTCTTGAAAAAGGTTATTGAAGAAAAAAGATTCTAAGCAAGGCAGGGGTTCAAATTTGACAACAATGTCTTGAAATTTCAAGGCAATGTGTACCAAATGACCTTTGAATTGAAAAGGAGGATTACGCAAGAAGGCCATAATTGAAGTTTTCGATTCACCGGGAATATGAAAATGTACCAAGATCTGAAACAAAATTTACGGTGGCGAGGAATGAAGAAAGATTAGCGATTTTGTGTCAAGTGTCTCCATTGCCCGAAGTCAAAATTTGAACATCAACGACCCGTCAAACTACGCAACCCTTACCCGTACGAGTGGAAATGGGAGCATATCACGATAGATTTTATCGTTGGTTTACCTCGCTCGAGAAAGGTATGGACTCCATTTGGGTTATTGTTGATAGATTGACTAAATCTGCACACTTCTACTGTCAAGACAATTTATAATCTGAACAAATTGGTATTATCTATATTAATGAAATTGTGAGATTGCATGGAGTGCTGTATCTATTGTTTCGAGGATTGAAGTTTACATCGAGGTTTTGGCGAGCCTCTGACTGCATTGAGTCTTGAATTGAAATTTGATGGCGCTATCATCCTCGAAGACAGATGGCGATCGAAGAACCATCCGACTCTAGAGGATCTCGAGAATGTGTGTCCTTGATTTTGAAATTGGGAAAGTCATTTGCCGTTGGTTTGAATTCGCCTACAACAACGATCACCATTCGAGCATTGGAATGGCGCCTTCGAGGCATTATATGGCGAAAGTGTAGATCTCAATCTATGGGCGAAGTTGGAGATGGGCGTTGCTTGGGCAGATTGTATATGAAACAAGCGAAAAGGTAAAAGCGATACAACGGTAAAAGTTGTATGCGGATGAGTGAAGATAGTGAAAGCGAGAAAGAGTTATCGAGTTCGAAGGCAGGCGAGAATATGAAGTGGGTGATCACGTGTTTGTGAAAGTGACACGAATGAAAGGCGGACTTCGTTTGGAATCAAGGGCAAGTTAAGCCGAGGTATGTCGGTTATGTCAGTTATTGAGAAAATCAATCGTGGCGTATCAAGTTGCGCTTCCTCCTGAAATGGAGCATATACTGCGTCTTCCACATTTCGATGTTGAGAGACTATCTTGAGATCCGTTTCACGTGATTGAGCCTACTCGGATAGTGCTTAGTGATAACTACACTTACGAGGCGGCCTATACAAATTATAAAGCGGATCAAGCGAGAAACAAAGAGATCCCGCTAGTGAAAGTGGATTGGCAGAACCATGGTGGTGTGTATGCCACTTGGGAAAGGGAGGATGACATGGCTAAAAGATATCCTGATTTGTTTCCACTGGACCCTGTTTTCTTCCAGACTGAAGGTAACTTGAGTTTAGAGGACTAAACTCCTTATAAGGAGGAGAGACTGTAACAACCCTCGTATTGATTATCGGTTAACCATCGAATTACGTACTGATTCTTTGCTAAACCGGCGATAATAGTGATAATTAGATTAAGCGGAAATCTTGAATAGCCGATTGAAATCGGCTGAAATTGAATAAGTTATCTATTGAATTGCATATTGCATCTGTTGATTGAGTGATTATTTGTTTGGTTTATATGTTTAAATTGTTAATTGAAGGCCTTATCGTGGCGAATTAGAAACCGATTTAGTGTTTAAATGTCGATGAATATTTGTGATTTAATGGTATATTTATCGAAAATTGATTAGGAGCGATTAAATTAGATTAAATATTGATAAATGCAAAGTTTAGCTTAATTACAACTTTGCCACATATAGTGGCCCACTATCTAGTCACAAACTTGAGCCTTAGAGACTTGATTAAAACATTTGCTTAGCTTCACTTCTTGCTTCCGAAATTTAGAGAAAGGAGAGAGTACATCATCTTGTTGATTTGCTAGAAGCTTGAAAATTGAAGCATAGATTTCATCCTTAGGCTTTTACACTTGAATTGCAAGACTTAGGTAAGGAAATCATCATCTTCTTGTTGTCTTTAAGCCTCATCTTGCATGGTTCATACTCCATTGTAGGATTAAGCCATGTTTTAGTGCAAATAGGTTGGATTATGCTTGAAATGTTGCATGCATGCTTGAATTGGTGCATCTTAAGTTGAATTCTTGGTAGATTGTTCATGCATGTCCATGTTTAAGCTAAAGTTCATGTTTTCATTTTGTTTTCCAACTATTGAGCTCAATTGAGCAAGAATTGAAGCTTGAAATTGTTTAAAGATCATGCATGTCATGTTTTGAAATTTATTCATGAAATTGGTTTAAAATTGGGTTTAATTGAAACACCCTTGGGCCTTGATTTCTTAAATTGAGCTTTAAAACGTGTTATTCTATGTGTTTGATAGAGTTTTCTAGAAAATGGGCCCAAGAGGATCGAATTTGGAGCATCAAAACTTGGTTTGGAGCTTGGAGATCGAATCTGGATTTTCGATTTTGTCGTCGCTCAGCGAAGTGCCGCTCGGCGGAAAACAAACTCAGTGTTTTCTTTGACTGCGTTGCGATCGCTCAGCGGAGAATTCGCTTCAGCTCGGCGGATAAATCACGCATCCAGCATCTTGCACTGTGCATCGGCCGTTCGGCGGGAAGTTCCTTCGGCGAGGACCTTTGTTTGCTTGTCGCTCGGCGAAACTGCTCTTCGGCGGAGGCTCTATTTCACTAAAAATTCTGAAATTGAATTATGTGCACATCTTTGCATCCTCATCCCATCCTAGGCATTCTTAGGCCTAGTTTAAAGCATCTTAATGAGGATTTAGACATAGAACCACACCGTGGAAATTTAGGGATTTAATTAACATCCTTCCGACTGTTAACTTAGTGTGTGTTCTATTTCTTTCTTTAGGGTTGGCTCTCGGGGCCAGCGCTCTGCTATTAGCCCAACCTCTTGTGAGTAACAATTGTGTAAAGATATGTTCAAAATGGTTATCTTTTGAATCTTGGTGAATTGCTTATTGAGCGCTATTGTTTCTTGAATGAATGTATGTCACGTATTACGAGGCATCTTGTGGCATCCTTAATGTTGCATTTCTTTATTCTGAGCTCTGTCGGTTCCCTTGTGGAACCATCTTTGTTATTGATGATGGCCATCATTCTTTGTTAGATGCTGTTAAGGCCGGTCCTTTTTGGACCTCATTTATAGGCTAATGGATGTACCACATATAGTGATTGATTGAAATCTTGAAAGTGAAATCTTGTTTAATGAATTGATTTCATTCTTTGTAAGGACATTCATTCATAACCTCTTCTATTTGTATGTTATTCACTTGGGCTTTAGCTCCTTTGTTTATATATATATATATATATATAGGTTCTCGTGACGGCGAGCTAGGAGCGTAGGATTGGTCCCCGATTTTGTCAAGCCGACCTATGTGCCTCCTGCGAGGTTAGAGTTGCCATGTTATGGCTTGGGGTTTTAATGTCCCCGTCGGTCTCCTCCTTTGTTTGTACCCTTGTATAGATGGTCTACCGTTGTCTTTATCTTTATCGAGGATTCGATCCGTCTTGTTGTGTAAATGATTGTATAAATTCTTTATTACGGGTATGAATGCATAAAAATGTTTTTGGCATCTGATTATCATGACTCAATGGACACTAGTTATTTCCTGTTTTGGCTTCCGCCAGGCCGTACTCATTTTAGCTGTATTCTTGTTACATGGGCCTTGGTAATCTCGGATTCTTGTCGATTCTGATGCTAAACCCATAGGGGGGTTTGGTGCGTGACACTGCTTTGCCATGCACAAGTTGCCTCTGCTTTGTTGTTATCCTCCTCTGAGCGCACAAGTCGAGGTTGCTCCTCACGAGTCTTTGTGGAACACACCAGTGGGAGGAATAGCCCGCGGCCAAGGAATAGTCACCACTGATTAAGCTATCGACCATTGATGGATGGCGGTCGGCCTTTGGAGATGGCCGTAGGCCAAAGCTTCTAGAATCTGTTTTTGTGATGATAGAGAGGCAAAACAAGGCATGGCAATGCATTTCAAGCAAATGTATGCACCAACACACCCTTATCATGTTTATGACTCAAAGGGACATGGTTCCCCAATTCTCGGACCACCAATCAGGCATTTGAATGCGTGATGGCCAAAACCAAGTATGCGTTTTGATATGGAATGAAATGCACATAAGCAAATGAGGAGGCCCAACCTCTATCACTTGATCAAGAGGTAAGGCATGCATGCCAATGCAATGCATCCTAGGCATGGAGGCTAAGAATGCAAAATGAGCATGTAATGAAGAAATATATGCTAGGCACACAACCTAGGCAAACAAACATGCAAGGCATGAAGCAATACAACCAACAAGAATGCAAGATACAATGTGGGTGTTCAAGCATGAAGAAATTTGGACTTTGACTAATTGGTGACCTTCAAACAAGCCTAAAACAGTGGCCAATGCTATGGAAATGAGAGACAATTATACATACAAACATGCATGCAAATGGGCCAACACTTAAGCATCAATCAAGCAACCTTTAAGCATACTTAAAAGAAGAATAGCATGGACAATTAGCATGCAATGTAAGCTTTGAAAATCATGTAGGAAATGATACCAAATCAACCTACCGATACAAGCTAAGCATGCAACCAAGCCCAAGGACCTAAACTATGATCATATGACACATGAAGCAAATGACCAAAATGAACCAAAACAATCCCAAATCATGTTAAGGCAAGCCCCAAAAACCACTTAGATGGCATCTAAATGATCTACACATGGAGGCATGCACAAATACTTAAACATGGAGCATACAACACAACCTCTTAAAGCATCAAAGAAGCATCAAATGCAAGCATGCAAGCATGTTAAGTGGACTGAAATGACATGATAAGTGGTGCTAAACCACTGAAAATAATGCAGGTAAAGCATGATACACATTCACACACCTAAGGCTAACAAACCAAAATGCAAAGTGGCTACACTAAGCATGTCATGGTCGACCAAAACAACCAAAAAGATAACTTAAGCATGCTAAAACCAACACAAAAGCTTCACAAAGCTTGGCCAAAATCATACTAGAACAAGGGTCAAAACCTAAAGCATGTTAAGGCCTAAACATGGCATTACAAGACATGTATGCAAGGCATGCAAGGTGTGTCTAAACCAAGAAAAAACAAAGCTATATTATGACATAATAAGCACAAAAATCAGTTAGGACATGGCCAACATGAACCTAAATTAGATGCTCACACATGAGGTAAAAATGGCCCTTTTCAAGGACAACAAGGAGAGGGGGTGGCCCTGTCCTTCTTAGGACCTCAAGGCACCATCCTCACCACTTTGAAATCCATAAGATTTCAAGATTTGATGGTGAGGAGGCCCAAACACAATGGTCCGAGCTCACCAAAAATGCACAAAAATGGAGCCTAACAAGGCTTAAGAGGGTCAAAAGCAGGCCTCAAAACTCAAAACACTCTTAAACAACTATTTAGAGTGAGGCAAAAACAAGACTTTTATATGTTATACACAAGTCTTAAAACAGTTGCAAGGTAGTCAAAAAAACTATGCAAAAATGGGTAAAAAAAAAGAATGTTACCCTTGAAGACCCTCTTCACAAATGGTGGACCAAATTTGCTTCTTTGAGCTCAAAACCACCCAAGAACACCAGAAACAGACCTCTGGCCCTTAGCAACCAAGATAAGGTGTAATGGTGGGTGTTTGTGTGCAATAGTGAGCTAAACACACACAAATACACAAGAGAGAGAGATATAGGAGATGGAGGATATACAAACCCTAACCCTAAAACTTAAAGCTCTCTGAAAATGTTGTCTAACCTAAAGAGGAGAAGAGGCCTCCTCTTATAGAAGATTCAATCTTATAAAGCTTCAAGGCAAGCTAACAAGGTTGAAATCCCTCCATACTGCGTGTATGGAGAGCAAAGTGGTGTCGACTATCACGGTGGCACAAAAATATCTACCAGCAGATGAGCGGTGGTCCCGGCCAAAAATGCAATTTGAACAAAAAGATGGCGATCGACCATCTAGAGTCTGACGACCAAACATTTGGCGATGGAAACAAAACATAGTTGGTGGCCTCAAGCCATGGCGGTGGGTGTCGGGGGGTAGCTAGGCCATTCTGCCCCTCAAAGGCAAAACACAAGTGTTTGATGCAAAACCAAACACAAAAGCAGTCGAGTTGAGAAATCACGAGGCAAAGTGGCGTAAATTTGAGACCTCTGGGAACTCAAAACGAACACAAACATGGATGATCACAGTGTTCCAAGCAGTGGCGTCCAAGTCTTGAGACGGTCAAAAATAGGTGTCTACACCATCCAGCGGTTTTATGTCGAGAAGGTTTGATAGTTTGCACACTTGTGGAATCTTTATGCAGACGTATAGGAACGATGTGCAGTTCGAATTGGTGTCTGATGTGATCGCAAACCGAGTTCATGCCCAACCGTGACACAACCAAACTGATGTGTTTTCAAATATGAGAATGATTATGGGTTGGGAGATAGTTATCGGGTTGCACGGTTAGGGGTAGAGAAGGCAAGAGGTCTACTGTATGAGGATCATGCCATGTGGATTCGACCGACTCGAATTGATGCTGATGGTGATGGAGAAAAAACCCAAGCGGTTACATTAACCTCAAATTTGATCCTGAATTACGGAAGGTTTGTTAGATATTTTATTTCATTTACGTGCATGCATAGATGGGTTCAATTAATACTCGACTTTTACTTTTTACGGATGGAGCGTTCTTAAAGGGGCGATTTAAGGAGAATTTGTTCCTTGCTTGCTAAAAAGCGGCAACCAAAGTGAAATATCATTATGTTTTCATTGTGCGTTATTTATATGTTATGATGTGTGGTATTTTTTTCATTGGAAGAAACATATATGTATGTTTAGATGGATGATGCCTTTGTTTTCCACAAATTGTTAGAGTGCAGGTTGTTTCGAGGTTTATTTACGGTTGTTTTTGTAATTGTTGATTGAAAAATACATACAATTGAGAGTGGTTTTTGCTACATCATCACACATTGTCGACAATGACCATACTTTGAGCGTTTATTAATAAACCATAGCGTCGGGTTGCTCCAATCAATGTATAATTTTTCTGCCGCACATCATGCGGTTGTATATTACATCTTGAGATGAATTCGCGAGTCGAATGAAATATATGCATCGACACATAAGATTGGGTGATGCAAGGACCAAGTTGTGGGAATGTGGCCCCAAATCTACATTAATGGTTATAGTCAAGGAAAAGTCACTAATGAGTCCTATGGCCAATAACCAAGTAAGATCCTAGATCGCCGGAGGAGTCAAATTAACCTCCCTTCTAAGTCCAGCTTTCTTAAGTAGCACACTATCCTTTTAACAGATCTTTAGAGGCATTAACACAAGGTCTCATAAGCGACGTTAGGGGTTATATTGGTGTTAGAACATAGAGTACATAATAATAGAATAATTACGAATATCATGAATTACAAAAATCATTCCATTAACATTACATCCCAAAAGAAAATTTAAAATTTTTTATAGACTTTACAAAACATCAAAAGGAAATTTCTAACTTTTCTAAGATAGCCAAATATCTTGAAGGTTTCCAACGTAGTCTCTCTGCTAGAAGCTCACCTACTTGACACGGTATGATCTTGGCAGTGAGCTTTGAATGTCGATTAAACACACACACTTTCTCATCCTTTTTTCCCCAATCTAATACACAACAACATTTATAAAAATCTGGAGGAAAGGATCATGGCATTTAAGTTCATATGCAGTTATATGGTTAATTGTTAGTAGTCTAGAAATCCCTAAAGAGATTTAAGTGATCCTCCTAACTCTAAATTGGGCAGCGGTTATTAGGTATGCCCCATCTTTTCTTTGCTTTGTTGCCGACCTTGCCGGATGCCTACAAGCGGTTATATATAGATGTATTAATTGCCATGGCGAGGGCCTCAAAGATGGTAATGATGGGCCTAGCCCAAATCCCTCCTTACAAGAACTCACTACGATTAAAGACCACAACGTTTCATTCAAGGGTTCGAAACAACCCGAGTTGCACAAAGACTTTCTCATTTAATACACTACTAATATCAACAACATTCTCATCATTTATGATGTATAACTAGTAATGATGCGTCAACCCTCTTTACCAACCCCATTTAGTTTTCCCATTTTTTCATATTGAGTTCCTTTACATTAGTGATTGCTTTAAATGAAACAAAAATAAAGGCGTTCAAATTGAAACTCAAGCATGCAAGTGACAACATATATTACAACAAATATGTCATGATAGCACAAAACACTAACTACAACAAGAACCACATGATTTTCAAAGACCTTTGCCGGTTCAAAAATAAATATAGAAAAAATATTTTCTGAGGGTTTCAGAAATGTGGCTTATTAAGAATTTGCAGAGAATCAAGTCTAGTTTTAGAATCATTTTACGGAAGTAGGGTGGCCCTTTTTGATTTTTAGATATTTAAGAAATGAACAGATCGATTTGACAACAAAATTTGGTGTTTCTCTCTAGAAAATATTCAATTTGGTTGGTTTGTAATTGAAATTAAATTCTTGATTAAGATCATTTACTAGTTAATTGAGGAAGAATATGATGAATGCAAGATCAATAAATAAAAAGATTTATCACCAAGAAAATTTGATTTAGAATAAAATATAAGGATATTTTGTATAAATTAATAAAATCCATGGTCTTATTGAATAAAATATTAAGGTTTCACATAATGCAATAATTAAGAAAGTACCAATCTTTAAAAACATATGTTTAAGTCATATAATTAATAAAATAATGG
>CM045759.1:110745814-110808314 GCA_025200525.1 Camellia lanceoleosa
AGTATCCATGGTGAAAATCAAAACACATGAACGAGGTACCACGCGCTTTCTCACGGGTTTAACACACCAAATATAAACACTAACCATACCAAATTTTAGATACTGCAAAAGTGCGTGTATTAATCCACAAAGGACTTAATGAGAAATTAAACTAATTTAATTGCTAGATTCCTAAATTAATTTTGATTAAAAAGATTGATGGATATTATGACTAAACAAGAATTAAATGAAATTGAATAATTAAATTGACAATTAAAATTAGGGTTTAAGATATAAATTTTTGGAAAAAATCCTAGGGCAAAGAATTCACCACTAACCACATAAATGAGATTTAACATTGGCCAATAATTGCAATTCAGTTTGAAATACCCAATATTTCATAACTATAAGTTTGAAATATTGATCAAGAGGGTTGTTGTATTCAACGACTGTGCACTAATCATCCCGAGTAGCACGAGATGTTTGCTCCAGTTATAACTATGGTAGCAATAATACCCATCTCTCATAGCATGACTAGTCTGCGCACTTTGAACATAAACACAAAGAAAACTAATGTATAGAAAACATTAGACAATCACGAGATAGTAAAATACTGAAGAAATAAAAGGAACAATTATTAAAAACTTCTAAATCATCCATACATTGATTCAAACCGATTCACAATCAAAGCTAGCGTGAAAATCTATTACATGGCACGGGGTTTACTCTCAAAACTCCCTAGAAAAGAAATAACCTAGCTACTCATAGAGAAGTGGAAAGAGGTGGAAAGAGATGGAAGAGGAATTAGAAAGGCCCCTATGAAAGTTCTCTTTGAAGCTTGAGGAAAAATCATCTCTTCAAAACCCTAACCTCCATTTCTAGAATAATTTGAACCCTCTTTCAATCTCCTTTTTTTCCTTTTATTCCCAATAGAAGAGCCTTAAAATTTCACTCATGCACGCAACCCTAGCGGGCCGCTTGAGCGTGGTGGGCCACACATTGAAGCTTGGCATCACGTCAGGGTGAGGAATTATTTGGTCAAGCTGGATTTTTGCTTGTCGCTGAAGAATTTGCACGCCCTTTTTGATTGAATTTTACGTATTTCTTTTGCCAAATCAGACAAGTGCACAAAACACATCATCTCCACCAAATAAACAAAATTGAAATATTATAAATGTAACTTGTTTAACCTCAATGTGGTACCTTTCACCACATCACCTTCCCATTAGAAATCAAGAAAGTGGCTTATTGATAATACTTAATATGCCTACTTGCAAACACCAACGTAAGGATTACCTGAGTCGTATTTACCACCCTCTGAATTATATTGAAGTTATTGAATTGTTGTGTTTTCAAATTAGCATTGTGTATAAGATTTCTAAAGGATAAAGAAATATATGTTGAGCATGACATGGCATAAACATTCATCTCAGAAGACTTTATAAAATGTATATACTTTGTTAAGATCTTCCTCTGGTTTTGTGCTCCTCCAAAGGATTTGTGCAGAAATGATGTGGTGATTCCGCCGAGTTAAAGGTGTGAAATGTATTTTGAGGATACATCGCTCTTCTCTTTTGTTATTATTTTGACAAGCCGAGGGCTTTATATGTATGGGTTTCAATAACCATTTGGTGTAACCGGACATATGCCTTGGAACTTGTAGTCCATAAGGGCATTAACTTGTATTCTACTCGTAGTGCCACATGCTATAGATTCATATTCTAGGAAATGTTGAATGTATAATTGCATATGGAATACTTTTGTTAATCTTTGGAGTATAATGAATACAAATTTTAGAGATTTGATGATGATAATGATGAGACATTATATTTCGTATACATATATGCAATAGAAGTTATTGAGTTTGGAACAAGATCATGCTGATGGAGTAAATTTGAGTTTTTCTTATGTTAATAATTTAGGGGCGTTACAACTTAGTATCAGAGCTACTGGGTTCGAATATTTGGAGCTTGCGAGAAGTGGTTGTTTTTCCATAATGGGTTCATTTCACTAAAGTAAGAGATGTTCCATGTTTTAGGTGTTATGTGATAACATGTTTATATAACTAGATAGGTATGAGATTGAACTTTTAGGATGTTGTTTGTGCCTATTAAATTCTTTGAAGTTTTATTAGAAGGGCACCTGATCAATGCTAATTCTAATAAGAATTCTCGGCATTTCATGGGACAAATTTTATCATAAAGGGGTACTTCGTATGTGTTTACATGATGAAATGCTTACGTGGAGTGAAACTAAGTGTTTACATGAAATTGAAACTTATAAAAGTATTGTGATGAGACTTGTGAGATAAAGTTGCGAACACATATGTGATTGTGTGCTAAATTGTTTATTCTTGTTCTTGATTAGGATGTCAGGAAAAGGCCAAATGCGTGGTGGTAGAGACGGGAGGCGCTCTAGGCCTCGCCGAGGTGTTCATTAAGTACCGATTCATGAGGTTCTGGTGCAAGAGAGTCAATGAACATCTTGAGGGTGGAGAACTAAGCCCGAGAGAATGCCATGGAGACAAAGGTGGACTTTCTTACTTGAGAGTTCTTGTGGGCCAAGTCGAATGAGTTTCATGATGGCCAAGAGCCCAAGAAGGCAGATGAGTGCTCCGAGCAATTGAGATGCTTCACATCGATGATAGCGAACTGAGTGTGACTTTAGCAAGTTACTACTTTAAAAGGGATGTGGGCTAATGGTGAAAGTATGCCAAAAGCAGAGTGAGGCCGACATGGGATGCTTTTGTCATCGTTTTCCAAGACAAATACCTACCACCCACTGCTAGGGAGAGACTAAGGCAAGAATTTCAAAACCTCAACCAACTAAACCTGTTAGTGGCCGAGTTTGAAGCAGCCTTTATTAGTTTGTCTCGGTTTGCACCAGTGTTGATGGCAACGGAGAAACATTGTTGCATAGAATTTGAGAAGAGATTGAGAACCAAAATTTTGTTCAAGGTTTTAAACATGATCCTAACTATGACCATCTTGTGGAGGTAAGTGGCATATGTAGAGATTACAGTGCAGGTCGAGGAGAAGAGACTTTGAGGTTCGAGGTCTAGAGGTCAGGAGTCACAAAGGGACTTTAGACTTTACAAGAAGCATAGAGGCTCCACTTCATCCTAACCCCAATTATAGCAAACTAGATCCACTTTCTCGTTGCCTAGTATTAGCCTGGGAAAGAATGCTTAGGGCGGATTTACTTGTTTCAAGTGTGGCCAACAAGGTCACAGGGCCAATGCCTGCTCACTAAAGAGAAGAGGGTAGCAAATATTACCACCACCACTACTTAACCGATCTCAGAATCAGTCCTAGAGTAGAGGACAAGAACCTACATGTTTTTAGTGTGGTTAGTCAGGGAATTTGAGGAGGGCATTTGAGGAGAGCTTGCTCACAGTTGGAAGGCACATCTAGCACATCAGGATTGAGGCAAACTCAGAGCCACCAACATGCTCATTCAGTCCAGACCTCACGAGCTAATTAGAGAGCCACCTCGGCTCAATCAGTACAATAAATCTATGCTCCAAGAGATGAGCAGGTTGATCGGAGGCCACAAGGGCATGTGTATGTTGTTACAGCACCAGATCAGTTGCAAGGATCCTCTGTTGTGAGAGGTAATTTTGCTTTGTTCAATTCTTTGGCTAGTGTGTTAATTGATACGGATGCATCTCATTCATTTATATCTACTACTTTTGCTTCTGCATTGGGGTTAGAGATTGATCAGTTGGAGTTTCCTTTATGGGTTGAGTCACCGATTGGGAGTAGAGTGGTGTTGGGGCGAGTATGCCACTCTTGTGAGATTGAGGTCACAGATCACCGACTTTCTTTTGACTTCATCATCTTAGACATGCACACTTTTGACATTATTTTGGGTATGGATTGGTTGACACACTTCTAGGCTACTATAGATTGTCAGCGCCACCGAGTGTTGTTTCTATTTTTTATATGATAGGGGTGATAGTTCGATTCCACCGTTGTTTAACCTTAAGAGTTGAGGATGACTTAGTTTCTTTCTTTGCCATTCCCTTAGCCAGTGAGTATAGCATGGCTCAAAAGGATTTACCAAGGGTAATGTGAATACCATGTTTTTCTTGAAGATCTTTCCGAGTTGCAAGATTGAATTCTCCATTGACTTAGTGCCCATCACGGCACCAATTTCCATGGCACCATATAGATTTGCACCTGCTGAGTTACATGAGTTGAAGATCCAACTCTAAGAACTTTTAGACAAGGGCTTCATTCGCCTTAGTACATCACATTGGGAGCGCCAACTCTCTTTGTGAAGAAGAAGGATGGGTCATTGTAGTTGTGTATTGATTACCACAAATTGAATCAAGTTACCGTTAAAAACAAGTATCCTCTATGCAGAACAGATGGCTTATTTGACCAACTTAAAGAGTCTCGTTATTTTTCGAAGATAGACTTGAGATCGGGGTAACATCAGTTGAGAGTTGGAGAAGGGGATATCCAAAAAATGGCATTTCGCACGTGTTATGGCCACTACGAATTCCTAGTAATGCCTTTCGGTTTAACCAATGCAGTTGCTTCCTTTATGGAATTGATGAATTGAGTCTTTCGAGAATTTTTAGATCATTTCGTGGTTGTCTTTGTGAACGATATCTTGATTTATTCAACCTCTGAAGAGGAATGTGAAGAACACTTGTGGATAGTGCTCGGCTTGTTTAGGATGCACCAATTGTATGCTAAATTTGAAAAATGCGAGTTTTGGCTGACAAAAGTAAAATTTTTAGGGCATGTTGTGTCAGGAGAAAGAGTAACTGTAGATTCTTCTAAGATAGATGCCGTGCAAGATTGGGAATAACCTAAGAATACTTTTGAAATTCGGAGTTTCCTAAGATTAGCTGGGTATTATCATCATTTCGTAAGGGACTTCTTTAGACTAGCCACACCATTAACCAGGCTGACAAGGAAACGTGTCAAATTTGTGTAGAACGAGACTTATCAGAAGTCATTCCAAGAACTTAAGACTAGGTTTACTACCGCACCAGTTTTGATAATTCTAGAAAGGGGCTTGGGTTATATCGTTTATTGTGATACATCTCGGAATGGGCTTGGTTGTGTGTTGATGCAAGAAAGGAAGGTTGTGCCTTATGGCTCATGACAATTGAAAACTCACAAGAAGAACTACCACACCGATGACTTAGAGCTAGCACGCGGTAATTTTTGCCTTAAAAATTTAGAGGCATTATTTGTACGATGAAAAGTTTAATGTTTTCTCCGATCATAAGAATATAAAATACTACTTGTTTTCCCAAAAAATATTTGAATTTACACTAATGGAGATAGATAGAATTTATAGGAGATTATGATTTTGAGTTATACTATCATCCAAGAAAGACCAATGTTGTAGCCGATGCCTTGAATCAAAAATCCGTGAGTAGTGTGGCAAGTGTGACCATTCGAGAATGAGGTATATTAGGTGATATCGGCGAGTTTGATTTGCATCTTGATGAGTCTAGCGAAGGTGCTACCTTATTTACCTTAATTACACAACCCACCTTGATTAGCATAGTCATAGAGGCACAATAGGGTGATCGTGAGGTGGTGATAATTCGTGAGAGGATCTCCAATGGAAAAAGAAGATAAGGGTTTGAACATCCAATCGAATTTGAGTGTAAGGTATTTAGACTATTTGTTTATGCCAGAATCTTGTAGAGATGAGGTACTCCGAGAATTTCACCACTCATGTTTTGTAGTACATCTGGGAGGCACTAAAATGTATCATGATCTTAGTTGTCAGTTTTGGTGGAGGGGTATAAAATGAGACGTTACCTTATTTGTTTCGAAATGCCTTACTTGCCAGCAGGTAAAGGCCAAGCACAAAAAACCAGCGGGTTTGCTACAACCCTAACCTATAGCCGAGTGAAAATGGAAGTATGTTACCATGGATTTTGTAGTTAGGCTTCCGAGAACACATTGGGGTAGTGATGTCGTTTGAGTGATCATTGATAGGTTGACTAAGTCTACGCACTTCATTCAGATGGACACCGGTGACTCAGTTGATTATTTGGCAAAGTTGTACATTAGAGACATAGTTTAACTTTATGGGGTCCTAGTGACCATTGTTTCGGATAGAGATCATCGTTTCAATGTCTGGTTGTGGCAAAGCCTTCAAAAGACATTGGGAACTAAGTTGACCCTTAGCACCACTTATCATCCTTAGACCGATAGACAGTCAGAGTGCATTATTCAGATTTTGGGAGACATGCTTAGAGCTTACGTCCTTGATTTCAAGGGGTCTTGGGAGAGGCATCTACCATTGATTGAGTTTGCCTATATTAATAGTTATCAGGCAAGTATCGGGATGGTACCATTTGAGGCCTTGTATAGCTGACCTGTAGATCACTAGTTTGTTGGGTCGAGGTAGGTGATGCACCGATGTTGGGCCTAGAGTTAGTTCGCGAGACGACTGAGAAAGTTTCTCTCATTCGAAAGAGGTTAGCTACGGTTTAGAAGAGTTATGCTGATAAGATAAGGCGACCTCTATCCTTTGAGGTCAGTGACCATGTGTTTTTTGAAATCTCGCCGAGACAGGGTTTGATGAGATTTGAAAAGAATGGGAAATTGCCTCCAAGGTTTATTGAACCTTTTGAGATTTTAGAGCGGATTGGGAAATTAGCATACCGTTTGTCCTTACTGCTACAACTTTCTAGGGTTCATGATATGTTCCATGTATCTATGCTTAGAAAGTATGGGCTCGACACTTTACGCGTACTTGATTGAGTCGACTTAGAGGTAGATGAGATGCCTCATATGAAGAATGATCGGTTCAAATTTTAGATGTCCAAGAACAAGTGTTGAGGGGCAAGACTATACCATTAGTGAAGATGTCATGGAGAAACCATGGGGTTAAGGAAGTAACTTGGGAACGGGAGGCGGAAGTCCGTTCCAAATATCCAGATTTATTGGAGAACGCTTAGTTTGTTCTAGATTGTAATATTCTCTAGTGTTTGAGAATGAAGCATCAAAATTGCTAACCACTTGTTATTATGATTGTTGTTGTTTTCAAGCATGAGAACTATTATAGAATTGTCACAATTGTTATTGAACTTCATGCTTATGATTATCGTATTAGTTGTTATTGATATTGTGGCTATGGCCCATGGAAACTATGATAATGGTAATGGAATATTGTCGAGATTGAGATCTCCGTACTATTATTGAATTGTTATTGTTATTGATTCGTTATTGTCATTAGTGTGGTTATTATTGCTTGGAGTCCTTTTATTGTTGGGTTGTCATTGTTCTTTTGGAGGTTGGTGGTGAGAGGTCTGACTCAATTTCGGGGATGAAATTTCCTAAGGGGGGAAGGTTGTGATGTCCTGGGTCCTAGACTTGACCAGTATTACGTAGTCAGATGGTTTTTTTTTTACATTCGGCATTTTGATTATCGTATTGAGCCATTGAAATTTCAATTCTGCTCTTAACCTCTCTTAATGTTTCCAGGTTAAAATTTTGAGTTTTGGGCGTTAGAACTTGTATTGGGGTATAGAATCAAATTTTTGGCTTTGGCTGGCAAAACTGCTCGTGTGGAATCACTCAGGGAATTTGAAAATTTCTAGGCAGAAAATTGCTCATGCGGACTTGGAAACCGCTCGTGCAGATTTGGTAGGAAACCTAGATTCTTCTCTGGCTCAAACCACTCGTGAGATATGAAAATCCGCCAGATGGATTTAGATTTTTGCTCATGCGGAATTTCAAACCATTCGTGCGGATTTTCACTTGTCTGTCTTGAATTTTGAGCCATTTTCCTCAAATCTGATGCCAAAAACGTGTTATACTTACTTTCTCATATCTCTCTCTATATATATATTCATCTTTTCTCCTCCATCTTTCTACAAACCCATCCAAACTCAAACTTCTCTTTAAGATTTAGTAAAACCTATCAGGATTTTGATAGGAGTTCTTATGCCAAATTGAAGAGAGAGACGAAGGTTACGTTTTCACCGATCAAATCAAGATTTCATCGCCGTTGAATTTTAGGGTTTTTCTCTTTTTTCGCTTCCAAGCTTAAGGTAAGGACACTCTTAGTATATATATATATTTTGCAAGTTTATGCTTGTTTGAAACCATTCTCTTATATTTTGAACTATGATTTTGGGTTCATGAGCTCTAGATGATTTTAAGTTAGCTTGAATGTCTATAGTGAAATATTGAAAACACGCACGGAAGAGGTAGCATGTGCTTTCCAGTTAGAAACCGATAAAGTAACGATTGGTAGTGCTTGATATGCCTACTTGCAGACACCAACCTAAGGATTACCTGAGTCATATTTACCAGCCCCTAAATTATATTGAAGTTATTGAATTATTGTGTTTTCAAATTAGCATTGTGCACAAGATTTCTAAAAGATAAAGAAATATATATTGAGCATGACATAACATATGCATTCATCTTAAGAGACTGTATAAAATGTATATACTTTGTTAAGATCTTCCCACTGGGTTTTGTGCTCACCCTAGTGGATTTGTGTAGGAAAGAATGTGGTGATTCTATAACGCCCTGAATAATTAACGCAATAAGGACTCACTAACTTCTAATTCCATTATCTTGTTTCAAAATCAATCCTTCAAATGCTTAATATATATAAGGAATATAAAGTCTTAACATAGACATCATCATCAATCTCTAACATATATATTCATTAAACTCTAGAGATTTACAAAAAATATTCCACATGCGGTTATACATTCAACATTCTCAGAATATGAATCTATATCATGTGGCACAATATATCAAGTACAATTTCCAAGGCTTATGCCCGGTTATACAAAATGATGATTTTCAAACCCATACATGTAAAGACTTTGGCTTGTCAAATAATTACAACAAAAGAAAAGAGCCTTGTGCTCTCAAAAATACATTCCACGCCTTTAACTTAGTGGGATCACCACATCTTTCCCAGAACAAAATCTCATAGGGTGAGCACGAAACCTAGCAGGAAAATCGTAACAAAATATATACATTTTATACAATCTCCAAAGATGAATGCATATGTCATGCCATGCTCAAAACATACATCTCTTTCCCTTGAAAATCTTGTGCTCAATGCAATTTGAAAACACAACAATTCAATAACTTTAATGTAGTTCAAGGGGTGGTAAATATGACTCAAGTAATCCCTAGGTTAGTGTCTGCAAGTAGGCATAACAAGCACTACAAATCCTCACTTTACCGATTGCTAACCAGAAGGCACGTGGTACCTCCTCTGTGCGTGTTTTCGGTCTTTCATTATGGACACTCAAGCCAACTTAATCAATACCAACAACACCCCTTATCCGAACTTACCAACGTATTTACCCCAAAACAAATTCAAATGATCTTGTTTCACAAACAATTCATTTCTCAAGCAATAACTTTCTAATGCAAAATTCAAAAATCAATTGCAACAATGATTAAATGGAAATGACAATGCAAAAATGAAACAATGCATTTATAAGTTTTATTTTCAATTCTACCACACAATCTTCCATTGTGATCAAATTTTCACATCTATTATCAGTATAACATCATAATATATTTCCAAGAGATAATATAACAATATCAACATAAATGTATTCTCCACATGTTAAAGATCATTTTCTAAATTTAGTTTTCCAAGACAAATCAACAATAAACTTCAAAGTCAACAATTCTCATTTCCTCCATAAAATTTCTCATTTAATACAACTATAGAAATTTCTCCATCATTTCTTCACATAACAATTTATCAAGCATAACTTTTACAATATCTCAACATTTTTTCAAAATTCCCAAATTCTAGAGTTTCCACCAAAATTAAGTTTTTGTTTCATTTTTGAAAAGATTTTTCCAAAACAACACCCATACTTTAGAACATAGCTCATATTCTCAAAAATTTTGAAAAAAATAGAGAAAATCTTCTTCTAACATCATCTAGGGTTCATCAACCCAAAACCATAGCTCAAATATGTAAGAAATACTTCAAACAAGCATAATCTTGAAAAAACATATATATATATATATATAACTCTAAGATTATCCCTACCTCAAACTTTGGAGAGGAAGGAGATGAAAACCCTAAAGTTGATGAAAACTCGATTCAACCGGTGTAAACGTAGCCCTCGTCGCCCTCTTCAATTTGGTGTAAAAAGCCCTCTCAAATTCTTGAAAATTAGAGCTAAATCTTAGAGAAAAGTTTGGATTTTGGTGTGTTTCTAAAGAGAAGAGAGAGAGAAGATGAGTACAAAGAGAGAGAGAAGCGAAAAAGTGGGTCAGACATGTTTTTTGCATCCGTTTTGAGGAAAAGAGCACGAAATTCAAAATAGATGCACCGAAATCTGCACGAGTGGTTTGAATTCCGCACAAGCGGAATACCAATCCGTACAACTGGATTCTAATGCCTTTATGGGTGGATTGCTCCAAAGAAGCCCATAAATTTTTCACCAAAATCCGCTCAAGCTATTTCTGCCTAGAAAACTCAAAAAACCCCGGTGTGATTCTGCTTGAGTGGTCACCAAATCCGCACGAGCGATTTTGCCCAGAAAATATAGAGTTTGATTTTGTAATCCAAAACAAGTTTTAATGCCTAAAACTCAAAATTTCTAACCCAGAAAAGTTACGAGTGGTTAAGTAAGAGTAGAAAAGAAATCTCAACGACCTAGTACGATAAACAAAACACTGAAAGTAATGCACACTATCGTACTCCTCAATACTAGTCAAGTCCAAGACCTAGGACATCACAGATTCCGCCGACTTAAAGGCGTGGAGTGTATTTGAGGGAACATGACTCTTCTATTTTGTTGTTATTTTGACAAACCGAGGGCTTTACATATATGGGTTTCGATAACCATTTTGTGTAACCCGGCATAAGCATTAGAACTTGTAACCCGTGAGAGCATTCAATTGTATTAAACTTGTATTGCCACATGCTATAGATTCATATTCTAAGAAATGTTGAATATATAATTGTTTATGGAATACCTTTTTTAATCTCTATAGTATAATGAATACAAATTTTAGAGATTTGATGATGATGTAAATGATGTGACATTATATTTCTTATACATATATGCAATGGAAGTTATTAAGTTTGGAACAAGATCATTTTGATGGAGTAAATTTGAGTTTTTCTTATGTTAATAATTGGGAGCGTTACAGTTTTTTCATCAAATTTAAATTTGATAAAATATTTAGTGAGTCATCAGAGATGGTTTAAGATAAAGGGGGCCAATCATTATTTTTGTCTATAATTAATTAATTAGAGTTGTATCGTCTTCTCATAATGGATTTTCTTCCATGATTGTTTCTTATGGTGATTGTTGAATTTTTAGCTATATATTGTAAGGTTATAATCATCTAATTTAATATAATTATTCTTATTTTTATAATTAATTTTCTATCAATTGAAAAAATATATATATATATCAAAGCAAGTTTTGATAAAATCTCATCACCTTCTTTGGAGCCAATTACTTTAAGACCTCTAAAAATGCTGATTAAACAATTTAGCATAAAAATTCTACAGAATAATTTTAGAAAGTCAAATTTTGTCAAGACTTTCATAGTATACTTTTTTATTTTAATTGTTTGGTTTTTTAATACGAAATGAATCATTTTTTCTTCAATATTTTATGATTGCCACTTTCTTTATTTTTTTTATTTGAATGGAATTCTTAGACTTTAAGAGTCAAAATGATAAAGAAAGATAATCACCTTATTATTAATTAAAAAAAAAAAAAAAAACGTGTTAGAGAGGCCTTTTAAATTAAGAATGACAAAGTTTTCTTAAAAAGAATAATATTACATAAATTAATAAATTTTACAAATATTTTTTACTTGCTTATTATGTGCTATTTATCATATTATTGAGTTAGATTCTGTTTTAGTTTTAAAAATTTTATTATTAATGTTTCAATTTTTAAGATTTTATTACCCCCTACGTCAATTAATAAAAATAATATTAAATTTTATTAGTTTATATAACATTTCTTTTCTAAAAACAACCTAAAAAGTTAGGCTCAATTGAATGTATCTCAATTTAAATTTTAGTGACACAAAAACTAATAACTGAACTATGCACAGCTCTTTCATATAAATGTGAAACCTACTTCAAATGTAATATAAAAAATAAAAATAAATTACAAATTTTAAAAATATATATAAAACCTATGGATAGATTAAAAGGCAACATTAAAAACTATTCCGAATTGATTTGGGTTGCTTTGAGAAATTGGTTGAAAATTAATTTTTTAATTTTTTTTTTAAAAAAATATATAAAAAAGTAGAGAGATGATGTAACTCAAAAATAAATTAAAAATTAACCTTTAACTTTTAGTCATCTTCCCAAAAAAAAAAAAGCCTTAAATATATATCACAAATAATACTATTAAATATTTTAAGTATTTAAACATTTAACTATTCATCACATATGATTTAGGTCGGTTCGGTGACGCTATCACGTCGAGCAACCTCCAATCATTGATACTAAGGGGTCCAAATTAATTGTCACAATAAATACTTTTTTATTAAAAAAATTACTGAAAAGTATTAAAAATTAATTCACTTTTCAAACTATATAAAAACGTTATTATTATTATTATTATTCTTTATTTTTTTTTTCTTACAAATGTGTTTAGCCATTACAATTTCTTTGTTTTCTATTTATATTCAAACTCTCACAGCTTAATTGGAAAGTGAAGGATTTAAGCAAAATTCAAGTAAAAATTAAAGAGGCAAAAAATATAAAAAATAATAATAATTCATAATAACTTATTGTATTTGATTTTTAGGCTCTGTTTGGCTAGGGTTTTTAGGACTAAAAAAGCACAAAAGACAAAATATAAATAACCCAAAATATAAATAACCCAATAAGATAACAACAATGATTGAAATATCCTTTTTTTAAACCCCTTTTTTGAGACTCCACAGCCCCCTCTTTTGATCTCAACATCAGTGGTTGAGATTCAAAGGGAGTTGGTTGTGGGGTTCCAAAAAATAGGGTCCAACCATTTTTCATAAGATAAAATGTCACATCCAAACAATAATTATTTCATTTTTTCTCTCATAAAAGTCAAAAAAATCAAAAAAAAAAAAAAAACCCAAACAAACTTTTTATTCTCAAGCTAAAAAATTCCCAATTCAAAAAAAGTCAACTAAATTTTTTTTTTTTGTCAAACGACAAATGTAGTTGTGATTGTAATTCATTTAACTTGCTCCTAATATGATAAATTACAGTATAAATTATACATACACCTTATGAGATTTGCTTAAAATATGAATTGTTTCCTATTATTTTGAAAATTATATATCTCACCCTTTCAAGTTCTAATCGTATAACAAATGACCAATTTTATTAATAAATTATCAAGTCAATTAAAAGTTTTTAATAATATCAAAAATATATTTTAATTAATAATTCAAACAATTTTATTATTGTATAAGAGAGCGGTTAGATTTTTTTTTGCTAATTCTATTAACTAAAAAATTATGACAAGAAAGTATTTCTGATTTTTCAAATTAGCGAGGACAATCTATATTTTAAATAAATCTCAAAGAGTGTATTTATAATTGACCTTAAATTAAATAGTAAAGTGAATAAATTATACAAGTATTTTTTAATGTGAAATTTCAAAAATAATTACAAATTAATGGTAAACTCTATCAACATTAATTATTAAAACTATATAATTTTTCATACATATATAATATATATATATATATTTTCTAAATAACACTGAGGGGTAATTTCCCCTATTTTTTACTCTCTAAGTTTCACTTCAATTTGTTTTGATCTTTAATTTTTTTAATTACAACCATTAAGTCCTTAGATTGCAATTCGTGTTTTAGTGGGATCCTCTTGTCATTTACGGTTAAAAATGAAAAATGCTTTAAATACTTAATTTATAATTCTTAAAAATTACTCTCAATGATGTGTTTGACAAGTGTCAAATTTTAATTTATCAAATATTTCATTATGGTTTGACCTCAATGTCACATCATTAAGAGTTAATTAAAAGTGATAAATTAAGAAAATGGAGGATCATTGGTTAAAAAATATAAACCGAAAGTGCTAACGTGATAAATGTCACAGAATTGGAGAAGAACAACAATTTGTCGGCAAAATGGGCCTATTTTCGGGCAAGCTAGCTTGTTATCACAGAATCTGCATAGTAGCATCCCCAAATTCGGATGGCACATGAGTGCATTTAAGTGTGGTTAGAAGAAAAATTATAGGAGAAATTATATCAACTTTCTAACCTTCACACAAATTTTAGACACCGGATTGATTGGAGGACCAAATTAAAACATAACTTAAAATTTGGAGATTTATATATCTATCTATACTATTATAAAGAGAAGCCTTCCGTTGGTATGTATGTCTCATATTTTAAATTTTTCAAAATACTCCAAAGCTACATTCAGCGCCCCCCTCCCCCTCCTTTTTTTTTGTTCACCAATTATATCGGTAGTTATGAATTCAATTTTTTTTTCTTCAAATCACTCAATTGTTAGTCTATCTAGATTTATAAATTATCTTAATTTTTAAATTTTGAATTCGACTATACATTTCACAATCTTATTTTTCTGATGATATGTACACACATTGTGTGTGCCCACCATTTTTTATATATATACATAGACAATGTGTGTATACTTTGTAGGTGTGTAGTAAAAAATAGAAAAGTTACAAGACCATAGAACTCACAAAATTTGAAATTGATAATTACATAAGAACAGTTACATAAGGACAATTTAAAAAATTCAAAAAATTCTGAGTTATAGATATACGAGTGCTTCTAGTTGAGCTCATTTCTATGCCGTGGTGATTATTCTTAGTTTTGAAAAGGATAGCTATGAATAGTTTGTTGGAGCCATGTAATGCCCATACGTTTGAAACATTTCTAACTAATTTACTCACGAGTAGCTTTCACTTTCTTTTCTTTTCTTTTGTTTTCCAAGAAAATGTTTGCCTATTATGACACTACAAAAGGAAAACAACACAGAACTTTCCCTTTCTTCTTCTTCTTTTGAAATTTCAAAATTTTAAAATCTCATCATTTAATTAGCTTTGCAAATATAATGTGTGTCCTTATTGCATTACAATTATATAAAAATTTAAACAATGGCATTTTATGATCTTTCATAAGACTTTTCAAGCATCAAATGCTAATAATAATGATTTATTTAAAGTTCTCACCTTACAAATGACTATCAATTTCTTGTTTTTGAAGAAAAGACTAACGAACAAATCAATCGCCCAAACTCATACTGAATTTGAGGTAACATGACAAGTAGAATGCATTAATTGCTAAGTTTCAAATAATTACTCGTTCATGAACGTTTTTAAAGTAGCGTACCTTAAGAAAAACGTCATGTATGATTTGTAAATTAACTTTTAGGCCAAAGATTTTCTGTCTCAAAATTTGGCCAAAGGGCCATGTTTGGTTTGAGTTTTTGAAAAGATTTTCTGAATTTTTCTTTTTTTATAAATAAAAACTAGTTTGACAAATATAAAACAACAAACTATATTTTTAAACATTATTTCTGCCCTCTAAAAAGATAAAATTATATAAAAATATGAAGTGCTTTTATTTTTATTTTTTTGTTCACAAAACTAATTTTTAGTTTAAAAAAATAATAATTGAAACATGTTTCTAAAAAGCAAACCAAACATGGCCAATTCCCAAATTTTTCCTGTCATTCTATCCAAAAATGCTCGCAATCATTTCATCATATGAGAATTTTGAGACATATCTAATGATCGTAAATTTTTTGAGATAGGAGACATAAAATTTGGGAACAAAAAATCTCGTGTCCCAAAATTTCTTACTTCTCTTGTCCTAAAACAGTTACAGATATTTGATAAAAATCTCGATACACAAAATTTTAGAGGCATGTTTTGAAATAGGAGAACAAAGCGATTTAGCACACCAGATCATCTAACCCTCTCATAAAATGTGTATACCATTATGGTTGAACATAAATAAATAGTCATTATTCATACTCATACACGTTTATATAAATGTTCTCATTTATCTTGCCTTTTTGGAGTATAATTTTCTACAGATAGAGATATCTTAAAACCCAATCCATTTCCAATGCAAAAGCAGTACCAAAATTGCGTAAATCCCACTTGATTGCTCTGCACCTTCCTACTCTCTCTCATGCCTTCAGTTCTAAGTATGAAATTTCACTAGCTTTCTCAAAATTTTTCGACTGAATCATCATATAAACTTATATCACATCTCATTCCTCACCTATCTGAATCATTTGAGCCATCACAACACTTTGATGTTTCATTGATAACAAACTGGTTGTGTAATTAACACAATTCATGCATAACAAATCGCCAATGGGACGCCAATCATGCTGTGTTGTGAAGCCCAAGTTAAGGAAAGGTTTGTGGTCACCGGAAGAAGATGAAAAACTGTTCAATTACATTACCAGATTTGGTGTTGGGTGTTGGAGCACAGTTCCTAAACTAGCCGGTGAGTAAAAAACCACTTCACATTTTTTGTTTTCTATGTTGTGTAAAAAAATTGTTTTCAATGTTGTAGATGTTTCTAGGTTTTGTTTTTCTGGTTCGTGCAGGTTTGCAGAGGTGTGGAAAGAGCTGTAGACTGAGATGGATAAACTACTTGAGGCCTGACCTCAAGAGAGGAATGTTTTCACAACAAGAGGAGGATCTCATAATTAGTCTACATGAAGCTCTGGGCAATAGGTATTTTTGAACACAATCAATCAAAATTAGAATCTTTTTTACTAATTTTGAAATGGGTATTCATATATTGTTCAAATCTTGGAATGGGTAATACAAAAATTTTGAAATGGGTAATTCAAATTTTGAAATGGGTACTGCTATATTGCTCAAATCTTGAAATGGGTGTTCAAATCTTGAAATGGGTAATATAAATTTTGATATGAGTAATGCAAATTTTGAAACGGGTATTGCTATATTGCTCAAATCTTGAAATGGGTATTTATATATTGTTCAAATTCTGAAATGGGTATACAAATTTTGAAATGGGTATTCAAAATTTTCAGTGTTGTTGATACATTTTCTCGGGAAAATGACAGGTGGGCTCAAATTGCAGCACAATTACCAGGAAGAACAGACAATGAAGTGAAGAACTTTTGGAACTCTTGTTTGAAGAAGAAGCTAATGAAGCAAGGCATTGATCCGAACACCCACAAGGCGCTAATAAGCGAGACAGAGTTGATCAAAGATGCCAAGAATTGTTCAGAAAAACATTCATCATTGGCAAATGTATCGGCTTCAACTGAAACCAATCAAGCATTTCCAGTTGACAGTACAAGTTACTATGATGGTGGACTTATCACAGATGCTACAAGAAATCAATTTGGAACCAAACCAATCTTCGATCCTCTTTTCTTGTCTGAATTTCAAGTGAGTACTGATCCAATAGCGTACAATTCGAATCTTTTGACACAGTATCAGCAAAATATGGATTTGAATCCAAACTTTGGATTCTCTGCAATGCCCAATTTAGCTAATTTTGATCACGGAAACATGTCTGAGATGGATTTTTCTGATAATTCTGCTTCGCAAATGAGTTCTTTCTTGTTCAACGACGTGAAAGAAAGTTCAAGCAATAGTTCAAATGTCAATAGCCACACTGGCTTCCAAATCAACAACATGGTGGAAAATTCAGCATTTTCATGGGGCGTCGAAAACAAGTTACGACCCGTTTTTCAGTGCCAAATCAATGGGAGCAAATCTGAAGAAATGAAGCCGAGTCCATGGCCAGAAAGTTTCGGTAGCTATCCATTGATGTCACCATCAGAAGATCTAACCGGGGCAAGCATGGATATTTTCCAGCAGATATAATCTGTAAATTTTCATTTTTCTTTCACTTTCTCTACAAACAAACACACATGCACAGATGTTGATAGTACAGGAAAAACTCCTACAGAAGGGTTGAGGTGAGCAATTTAATTTTCCCCTTTTTCTTTTGTTTTTTCTGTGTTAATAAAGTGAAATTTTGTTATCTTTTTGTATTTCACTCAAGTGTATTTGTTTCAAGAATTGAATTAATCAATGTTTTCTGTAATTGTATTGAGTGAAACTAATTTTGTGGTTCAAAACTGTCCACTGATTTTATCATAATATATACAATTATGATGTTATTTTCATGCCAATCTTTTCCCCTCCTTTCGCCAATCTTTTTCTAGAGTGCAAGTCTATCCCAAACCCAAAACATTTTACCTAACTTTTCCAATTTTGCTAGGATTTTAATTTTGCATCCAAATCCAATTTAGTGTGTAACTCCCCCAATGTTGTTTCAACGCTACCGATCTCAGTTGTATGTTAAGTAGTCCGACAACAAGATGTAAAACTTCATATCAGATTCTTTTTAGGGAAAATTAAAAATTAAAAAAAAAAAACTATTAGGTTTGAACAATTTAACAAATTAAACCCTAAGATTTTAAATATAAAAAACTAAGCATATAGCCGTTGGTAGAATGAGGAGAAATATTTTTATGTAGCTTAGAAGTTTTGGTTGGTATGGTTATCTGAATAGTGTATATATTGATATAACTAGATGAATTTAACTTGAAAGTGTATTATACTATATTCAGATCTTAGATTTGGGAGAGAGATGTGTGGGGAGGAAATACTAGAGGAAGAGAAAATATGATTTTTAAAAAAAAGTTTATATTTCATTTATATATTTTGTCTTTTTCTTTTCTAACTATAAATCCCTCTCTAAATTTGTTATCCAAATACAGAATTTTATGGACAGGATGGGAGTTAGGAAACAGTACCGGAGCTTGACTAGAAACAAATGGTATGACAAACTATCTATTTGAAAGTAACACTAATTAGCGACACTTTTGCACGTCTGGGGAAGCATAAACCCAACAAATGTTATGGCAAACTATCTATTCAAAAGTAGCACTAATTAGCAACACTTTGGCACGTCCTAGGAACCATAAACCTATCTCTTACAAGCAAGAAACACACCGGTAGAAACCCCAAAGAGCACACCAATGTTGATCCAATTTAAAATTTCACTGACACTGGAATAACAATTCTACAGTTCAAGACTCCCAAGAACTTGAATGTTGTAGAGTAACCTATTGACATTGACTACTGCTTACAATTGCTTGCCAATTTGAGAAAAGAACTAACAAGAAAGAAAGATAGACTAGAAAATCTTATAAACTCTCTCATCTCTTATCCACTTTGGTGATGCCAACATTTTTCTGGCAACATTAATTTACAAAATAAATATATATACATTCTCTATCTATCTATCTATCTATTTATTCTATTATAATTTGTGATCACCTAAGTTGGTGTTCACAAAAAAGTATTTCAGACCCTCACAAGAATTACATAATTCCACATATATTTACTTTTTTAATTAATTACAATCCTAAATTTAGGAGCCAAATACTCTAAATATAAGTATCATGTCTCTTGTAATTGTCCAAATTAAAGCCTTCCACAACTAACAAAATTCGATTCAGATCAAAATTTATAATCTATAATTGCACACCCATCAAGTGCGCACACGTTAGTATTACATAAAGTAAACATTAAACTTGGTGTAAATGTCACACATTTTCTTTTTTTGAAAATGCCCACAAAAAAAGTTACAAGAATAGTTATGCCATCATTAGGGGGGGAGGGGTGCATCCCAACTGCCTCTAACACAAGAAGGGTGCATCCCAACTGCCTCTAACACAAGATTTATATAAGCAAGACTCAAACACTATGACGAATTTCTCCGCATAGTCTTACTATGAAAATCCAATCCTATATTTAAAGTTAAAACCAAAGCTAACTCATTTTAGAATGTATAATTTTAATGTCATGTTATTTCAATTTTAACTTGAACAGTTAGATCATATACTTTGTTAATGTCTCTTGCTGTGGTAAAAATGCACAACAAAATCATTGTAGAAAAACTATTATAGAGAAATCAAACTCTGCTGATGAAGGTGTGGCTTGACAATTCTAACCATTTGTTGCAACAAAATGACAGAAAACTAGGACAAAACAAACAACAACAAAGTTACGAGAACAAGTCAAAGTTGTACAACAACAATACTCTAAAAAGAAAGATGCTCGAGCACATGCTCAATTTTGATAAAGAGTACAGCTGAGCCTAATGAACCTACTTAAAAGAAGTAGTTGCTCTATGTTGATCTCTTCTCTTCTCTGCTTCAATTCACCATAGGCATGGTTCATGACCCACAAGTCATCAAAACTGGTCCATATCCATTAACCCGGGGCCAATTGAAGAAAGCTGTCTGCCCCATTTACAAGAGATTAGTATAACACGAAATTCAGATCTTTTGTCTCCTTTCTGTGTCGTTCTTCTTTGCCCTACCCTTCTCGTGTTCCTACGTCACCACAATTTGAAATTTATAACTACATCACAAGCTTTGCTACATTGATTGACTTAGCATTAATTTCAAATTGTAGTGGGATTAGGGGCCATGGTACATGTATGAGTGTGGGGTCGGTTGACCCATCAAATTGAACAAAACTAACCACATATATCTAATGTATTATAAGTTTTGAGTATAATTTGTTATGTGACTCCATTGATTTGAATGATAAAATATGTAAACGAAAGATCTTGGAGTAAGTTTTTTTTTTGTTTACCATTCGAGATTAATGTAATTATTTTCTTTAGTAGTTATAAGTCAATCTAATGAACAAACAAAAATAATGACAAATTAGGATTTAATTTTGGAAATTGAAATGAGTTGGGAGGGGGGGAAAAAACAATTTTTTTGAATAATTTCATGTGTTTGATGTAATTCAATATGTGGTGACAAAGACCCTGTTATGCTATGTTGCTATGAGACGAAACTTGAAAATTAATCTCGCGCTAGATCAAACTTCTTGAATCTTTTTGATCGGTCAAGTTTCTACCACCACATTTATGGTGCCATGGCTTCCTTTGTTGTTGGGACATAAATAGTTCAAGTGATTTAGTTGGTGTGCTCAAAAGAGTCTATGCACCCTTTAAAAGCTCCAAATTGCAAAGCCATTGTCACAATCAACAAAACTGTCACTGAAGGGAGGTACTAATGCATTAACATAATTCATTTGAAGCCGATGGGTACTATCTCTGTCACCATGCTGAGATAATTGGTTAAGATTTAATAGGGTGGCAATTTCTTGACCAAACTAGAAAATAAAAATTAAAAATTAAAAATTAAAATAATTGATTTCTCCAAATTTTGGTTCCAAATGTCGCAGGTAGGGGAGAGGAAGGATGCACTGGGGATGGGTGGAGAGCGTTGGTGGCCGAACGGGGGATAAGGTTTAGGGGTGGTGGGAAGTGGGGCCAGTTGGAGGGTGGCTGCAAGTGGGGGAGAGGTTGGCACCGGCAATGGAGTTCTGCAGAAGCAACAGTGGAAGTGGTGGTGGCCAATGGAGATGGGGGAGAACGGCTGGTAGGTTGAGAAATTAAGGTTTAGATTTTTTAGGGTTTGAGTATTTTTTTTGGTAATTTTAGACGTACAAGATTGTTAAAAAAAAAAAAGGGTTGTGTAATGAGATGACTGTGGTTTATAGAATCACCCTTGAAATATGTAATCAAATCACATTGGAACATGTTCATGTATTTGAAGATTCTAGATCTAATGTACCTTCTCTATCAGTTGTCAACCTGCAAATTATGAAGTTCAGAATCTTCAGGTGCTTGTTCCTTGTTCCACGGACGTCCCTGATAACAAATCATCCAAAGATTGCCATCCATACCTAACCACATTTAAACAATCATGAGTTTTAATGTTGCAACTTTCCAAGTTTTCACATTCAAGTTTGTCTTTAAGTCGTATCCACATGACTTTGGGTGCACATGAGACTATCCTCTCTAATCTGAAAGAATCAGAGTGATAAAATCTAACTAATCATGTTCACAAAGATGTAAACAATAATTTAAACAACCCACATCAGAATATGAGAGAATAAGTCATACCAATGCTTTCAAACACAGATAGCTTCTAAGGAATGACATCATCAGCACTACATTACAATACCTAGTCTAGGAACAACTGTAGACAACTAAAGATGTGTCAAGTCAAGCGATGCATTTGACACCAAAACTGCAGTTTGAACATTCGTGTAATTAGGAGAGTAATGATTAAAAATGCAAAAGAAAAAGACTAGAATTATATTTGCAACAATTATAATGTTCCTTCATCTCCATATTGGTCCCCTAATAACAATCCACACCAACAAACAAAGCTAATCCACATATATAGGAATGGGAATTAGGTACTAATTTCCCATTCCTTTTCTAGCATATTTCTTGGTCTGATGAAGTTAGGCAGAATTACAAGATCCAAACTATTTATGAACTATAAGAACCTCAGGCCCAGACCCAATGGCTCACAAGGTCTAGATTCGAATCCTAGCTGGAGAATTGGATTTCTCTGGTTCCACACACTCCCTCATTTATGATTGAAAAGTCGACAAATAATATCAGACCTCTTGAGATTAGAGAACCTTTATTTTTTGATAAGTAAAATTCATTAATGAAACATCACAAAAAGGGGGCATAATCATCCAAAAAGCAAAAAACAGATAGAGAACTTTTATTAAAAATCTCCTATATTATAGGGGCTTGATATGAAAAGGTGGGGAGCGGAATAAGCATAGGATTCACGCTTGATAGTAGTCTCAAGAAGAGTAATGAGAATATTTATTAGGAAGTGAAAGAGAATGGAAACCAAGCATAGATGCCACTAGTCAACAATCACAGTAACGGAAAGGAAAAGCCCAGGATATGGTAAAATAGTTTAGGAATTCTACTTTGAAGGGGATATTGTAAAAGCGACATATAAAACATTCACAAGAGGAAAAGGGAAAAAACACAGAAAACATTCGGGTGAATCACATTCTTGACCCTATCAAACCAAGGTGGAGCTATGTAAATCATATAATTCTGCTTCAAATTGGTAGGAAACTGTGAGAAACATTTTTCCCTAAGAGAGAAGAATAAAAAATAAATTCTATTCACACCCGACAAAAAATTTCAATACACATCATTTGTAATGTTCGGATATAAACTTCCGAACAAAAGTCAAATGTTCAAACATAAACTTCCAAACAAAAATGAACAGTTCAGATATACATTCCATTCAACTGTTTTTTTGTTCAGAAGTTTATGCCCAAACATTTAACTTTCATTCAGAAGTTTATATCCAAACAGAATAAATGTTGGGTACTGATATTTTTTGTGGTATGCAAATAAAATTACTTAAATAAAAATGTTAGGGACATTATGTTTACTAATAGTTATTAGTAATACAATGCAAGAAACCTGTTATTTGTCTCTGCACATTTCATCAACAGTAAAAAAAAAGCAGCTGCTGTGTCACTCCAAGGCCCTGTTTGGTACAACTTATTGTGGTTGCTCAGTTTCTTTATTATTATTTGGGAATCTGTACTAGTGTGTTTGGTGCAGCTTTTGCTCACATCTTATAAGTCAAAAATAGCAAAACAACTTGCAGAGAAAGAGAGAGAGAGAATTATGAAAACAAAGAAAAACAAATTGCTATGCAATTCCACAAGAACATGAAGCACTCTGGCCAAGTAACAAGAAATTAACAAATTTGGCTTATAAAATTTTTCCTATGAACTAGAACTTTTTTCTTTGGTACTAATTAGGCACTGCATCAATCTATCCAGTGTAAGGTTTTGGAAAAAATAACAATATTGTCCTGTCAACAAATAGGATTATAAAGTATATCCAACCTGCAAATAGCCATTTTTTTGAGTTTGTAAGATCATCTCAAGGAAAATGACATTGAATTATTGCCAAATCAAACTTGTATTATATTATCTAATCCAAATCATTGGATTAAACTTAAAACAAATGAAATATACAACAATTACACATGCAAACACTCAACCTTGAAATAGGATGTATGGGTGACGTGTTCCAAATCAAATTAACACTATTATCAAACATAATACTTAAGTTGAATTAGTTTTACTACTGGAAAAACAGAATTAAAAAAGCAATTAGGAGGCCAACATTAGAGATCAAGAGAAAAGCATATCTTGTATATAGATTACTAATAGCAAAAAAAAAATGCAAGCAACTTTTAATTAGGTGATGCATTGGGTCAGCGCACATATCAACTGAAGGCATAATTGGCATCTTAATATAGATCACACTAAGCTTTGTTGCAATGCAAATATCATCACTGAAAACTAAAAAGTGAACAAGTACTCTGATAGTAATTAAAATAAATAAATAAATAAAGGTACTCCGATACAGACTTCATGGCATTGATATTTCTAACAATTCATGCATCTAAATACTCCTTTTTTTCCTTTCTTTTTTTATTTATATTTATTTCGGTAATATCTACATACCTCTCTTATATGCACCTGCCTCCAAAGTACAAGAGACACGAGATGGAAACCCAAAAACATCTGCTAGCCAATGTATACAGCATGTGTCTTTAAGACACCAAATAATTCATGTATTGCTACTCAATGCTCTTTACCAGAATTGTCTAAACACTTGCCAACTACACCAACCTGCATGTGCTCATTTCCTGTAGACCATTATGGTCATTACATGGATGCTTATGAGACTTCATTTTCAATATTTCTCAAACTCCAGCCAGACCAGACGTATCATGTTACGGCAAAAGAAGTGCATGGTCAAAGCCCAATCTTAAGAATAACTGTTATTTGTACATTATCATTTTTTTAGTGAGAAGGGAATTGTGTTGACAAAATTGGAAAGAGGATTCCACATTCTATAATTATCTAGAATCATTAGGGAATTTCATTAAAAAATTATAGTCATTTGAAAAGTCAAAAATATTTGAGAATCATCTTGGATTACATATATATGTAGGATATAGTTGGGATTTGATCATTTGATCAAATATCATTATAAATTCAGAAAATCTGGGGAAAAAAATTACAAAAAACAAAAACAAAGATTCGGCTATATGGTCCAAAACCCCTATGTACACTTCTATTGCAAGCTAGTCCACATTCCAGCATCATCCCAAAGCAATTACGTGGAAGGGATTAATATAGTATATGTTACGTTATTTTCATGTTCATAACAAAAGCGACATGAGTGTTCAGCTACAACATGTGTATTGGGGATTCAACAATGCCAAACTAGTGTAATGAATTTTCTATAGTCAATTTCTATATGTTGCATGTCAATTTGGACCCCTCAGGATATGCTGTGTATCAGCAACTTGATCCACACGAGCACTGCTAGGCTTCAAAACACACCCACTCCTCATTATAGGTGTCTTCAAGGAGGTCTTTCTTTCATGTGAAGGTCGTACAAGTTTGAAGACTTGATTCACTATTGCATACATTGTGAAAATTTTGCAACTGTGTGACCTAAAAACACCATGTGTCTCAAGGATTTTGTACAATAGTTTTCCGTGATTTTAAAACCACACTAGAAGTGGAGCAAACAATAAATATGTATAACAAAGGTCATACCAAATGCACAAGGCTCCCCGCTTACCTTTTCTCCATTTTTCTTAGAGAGGTTGATTCTCATTACCATTACTCGAACTCACAACCACAAAACTATGGTCATGATCTGTCCATCATGCCAGATCGTGACCTCTTAGAGAACAATTAATATATAGCAAATTTTTTTTTTTTTTTAATTATTTTGAGTTTTGTTGTAATATAACACATATTGCTAATAAAACAACAATAGCACAATCCAACAAAAGGGTGAAACAACTAAATTTAACACCATAAAAGATCCTCGATACATGCCTGACATAGTGAAATTTGATAACTAGATCTTCCACATAACACCTCTTACTGTAAGATTTCTGGAAACTTTTCTGTATATTCCATTGTATCAAAGATTACAATCAGACCTTAGATTATATAGCCCTAAATCCTAAACCAAAAAGGAAAATACAAATACAATTATAATTATGTCTCTAATAGGACTCTAATTTGTACAAAACACACAATAATATATTCTATATTCTCACACCCCCGCTCAACTCAAGGTGTTTTAACAGAAAACACTGAGAGTTTGCTAAGAAGAAACTGAAACTGAGCGGTAGTATGAGTCTTGGTGAAGAAGTCTGCAAGTTGCAAAGCCGAAGGGATGAAAGGAAGCGAGATAGAGGCAAACTGCAGATGCTGGCGAACAAAGTGACAATCAATCTCAATATGTTTTGTCCACTCATGAAAGACAGTATTGTAGGCAATCTGAACAGTACTGCGGTTGTCACAATAGAGAGATGTCGGAGAAGACTGAGAGACACCCAAATCAGACAAGAGACAACGAAACCAAACAATCTCAGCAATGGCATGAGCCATAGCACGATACTCAACTTCGGCAGTAGAGCGAGCAACGACTGATTGTTTCTTTTCCAAGAGATCAAGGAATCTCCAAGAAATATACAGAAATTAGACGTAGACTTACGATTAGTAACATCACCGGCCCAATCAGAGTCAGTATAAGCCAAAGATTTTAAAGGCGAATGTGTAGCTTGAGGCGTTTTACCCCTCATGAGGCAAGGCGTAAGCCTCAGGGCGTTGAGGCGTAAGCATTTCAAATTTCAAATTTTAATATTTACTGAATAAATTAAATATTTTTAAATAGTTAAAAAAATAAAAACAAAATTAAATATAAATGTGTAAATACTTTTCACTTTAATGTGTTGAACATTTTACTGCATGGAAGGAAGTTTTCCTTCACTGAAAGAGAAATTGATATTCTTAACTTCAGTGATTGAGCTTTTCACTTAACCATTAACTGTGTTTTTCTTGATTGATTATTTACTTAATTTTTCCTGTAGAATATAGTTGTAAAAATAGATTATTTTTAATTTTTTATGTTTAACAATCTAATAGACTAAGTTTAACAAATGCCCAAGGCAACTTCTGCATGTGCATACTCCTCACATGCTTATGCGCAAAAGGCGTAAAAAGCGCACTTAAGGAGCATGTCTCAAACTATAATGCGCAAGCCTTTGGGGAGTAATGCCTAAAAATCAAAGCCTTGATGCGTTTTACCTTAGCCTCAAGGCGAGGCGAGCATCGAGGCGTGCCTCAAGAAAGCCGAACTGACTAACCACATGAACAGCATAAGCAAGATCAGGGCGAGTAACAGTCAAATAAACTAAACAACCCACAAGCTCGCGATATAAAGTGGGATCATCTAGAGGGACACCATCAATAGAGTTAAGCTTCACATTAAGCTCAATAGGTGTATCAGAAACCTTAATATCAGTAAGACAAGTACGATGAATGACTTCATTAGCATACTTGGCCTGAGATAGAAAATAGCCTTTGGGAGAAGAAGCAACCTCAATACCTAGAAAATACCGTAATGGGTCCAAATCCTTCATTTTGAAGGTGCGGAAGAAATGCTGCTTAACCTCAAAGATAGCAGAAGAGTCCGAGCCAGTGATAATCATATCATCCACATAGAGTAAGAGAGCAACAAAACCAGCCGAGGTATGTCGTAGAAATAAAGCAGAGTCGGAAGCAGAAGGATGAAATTCGAGCTCGGTAACAGCAGTCTGAAATAGATCATACCAAGCATGAAGAGACTGCTTTAGACCATACAGAGCACGCCGAAGACGACAAACCTGACCAGAGGGATGGTGAAGGCCAGAGGGAGGACGCATGTAAACCTCCTCAGTGAAATGGCTATTAAGAAAAGCATTCTTAACATCCATCTGATAAAGAGGCCAAGAACAAATAGCAGCAACAGAAATCAAAGTACGGACAGTAGTCATTTTGACAACAGGAGCAAATGTCTCCTCATAATCAATACCATACTCTCGAGAGAAATCTTTGGCAACCAGACGAGCTTTGTAACGTTCAAGAGAACCATCAGAATGAGTCTTGACTTTGTAGACCCATTTGTAACCAACCAAGTTCTTATCAACAGGCAAAGGAACCAACCCCCAAGTATTAGTTTTTTGTAAAGCAAACAACTCATCCTCCATAGTTTGAACCTAATGAGGATCCTGACAGACCTCCTTGTAAGACTGAGGTTCTACAAAAGAGTGAATAGCAGATAAAAATGTACGATAGGAAGTAGAAAAACAAATATTAGACCAACCCAACTTGTTTGGAGGATGACGTGTTCGAAAAGGATATCGGTGTGCAGTAGGATCAGAGTCGTCAGAAGCAGAGGGAGCAGCAGCAGAAGCAGAGACAACCGGTGGAGGAGGAGCCTTGCGACGAGAATAAACTAACAACGGAGGAGGAGGAGAAGCCAAAGGAAGAGAAGAAGCCAAAGAAGGAGAAGCAGCCAGAGGTATAGGAAGAGAAGATGGAACAAGTTCAGGGGGAATAGTGGAGATATATTCATCAGACGAGACCTCAGAAGGAAATGGGTCAATGTGAACCAAATCCTCTTTGGAAACTGGAGCAATGAGAGGGGGAAGCTGGAAGTAAGATAGACGTTCAAGAAAGACAACATGACGAGAGACATAAAGACGACAGGAAACAAGGTCGTAACACCGATAACCTTTCTGAGTAGGACTATAACCCAAAAAGACACAGAGGACAGACCGGGCACTAAGTTTGGTCCTATCTTTGCGGGGAAGAAGAACAAAACAGGCAGACCCAAACATACGAAGGAGGGAATAGTTAGGACTTTGGGAGAACAAAGCCTCATAAGGAGACCGACCAGAAAAAAGGGGAGTAGGCATGCGGTTGAGAAGAAAAGCGTGATGAAGCTGTCTCCCCCAAAATCTGGTGGGCCGAGGCGAGAGAGGATAAGAGACCTAGCGGTCTCAAGAAGATAACGGTGTTTACGCTTGGCTCAACCATTTTGGACAGGTGTATCTATACAAGAAGTTTGGTGAATGGTACCCAAATTGGCCAAATACGCACATAACTCATTTTTAAAATATTCCCCACCCAAGTCAGACCGTAACACTTTAATTGTAGACCCAAATTGAGTAGTAATCATAGACTGAAAAGTACGGTAAATCTAATAGAAATCGGACTTATGAGTCATAAGATAAACCTAAGTGTAACGGGTGCAGTCATCAACAAATGACACATAGTATGCAGAACCCCCTTTGGTGAGAATAGGAAAAGGGCCACAAACATCAGTATGAACTAAAGAAAACGGTGTATCAGATATAGAAGTACTTTTACGAAAAGGTAAGGTTGTCATTTTGGCAAGTTTACACCTCCGACATTGAGGAAGTTCACTAGGAGAAACTTTACCCAAAATACCTGACTGAGCTAAAGACCGTAAGTGGTCAGCGGACAAATGCCTTAATCGATAATGCCATAAGTAGAAAGGACTAGACAGAGAATCTAACTGAAAAGAGGAAAAAGTAGTCAAAGAGGTTGCTATAGGCAGATGCAAGCTCTCCACTACACAGAGGTCTCCAATTCTACGGCCGGTCCCAATCTGCTGCTTAGACATTCGATCCTATACAGAACAGATAGCAGAAGAAAAGATAACATCAAAACCAGCGGCATCAAGTTGACTGATAGATAATAAACTGACAGATAACTGAGGAACATAAAAGACAAATGGAATAGAGACAGCAGACATAGCAAACGGTAGGACAAACCCAACAGATACAACAGACATATCAGATCCATTAGCAGCATTGACAGTAATAGGAAATGGAGGAGTACAATTTTGAAGTAAGGAGAGATGGGGAGTCATATAATGAGAAGCACGAGAGTCAAAAATCCAAACAGACGAAGAAATACCTGAAGAAGAACCAAGCAAACCTGAATGAAGAGAGGAAACAATGGAGGCAAATGGGGATGGCTGAGAGGTAGATAATATATGCTGAAGCTGACTAATCTGAGTAGTTAAGGAAGCTAAGTTAGGATCAGGAGCTGGAGCGGATGTAGTGTACGTAGCGGGAGAAGCCCAGAATTGATTCTGAGACTGCTAAAAAGATGTGGCAGACAGACATCTCTTCTTGGGACAATGGTACTTCCAATGGCTTTTCTGATGGCAGAAAGCACACTCATCAGAAGCCAGAGACATCATAGTAATCAAAAAACTGAGAGGTTCAAATATAATCAAACAAAATAACCAAACCAAGAGTTTAAGTGTAATACTCAAAATCTGAGGGGGCAAATTGTAAATAAAAGCTTTTCCAAGTCAACTAACAACAAACCAGAACCAAACATAGAGGAATCGTAAACAGCAACAGAGGGAGAGAGAGAGATTTATCGTGACTTATAGGTAGATAAAGAGACCACGAACTGTCAGTCTCTTGAATCAACCGAACCAAACGAAGCAACCAGATGGGTCGAATAAGCAGATGAGTCAAAATGACTCGATGGGTAGCGAGTATCGAATCGACGATTTAACACAGGGGCTAATTGCGAGACACAAGAATGCAGAGCTTTAATTACGTAAGGCAGAGTCGAACACAGAAGGGCTGATCGCAAACCAGATGGGTGAGTCATGAGCCAGATGGGTGAGTCGCGAGTTGCAATTCTAGCTTTGGTTGGGTCTCTACTCCAGCAAACAGAGGTGCTAAACGCGATTCTAATACAATCGTATCAGATTCAGTGTTAGACCACTCACAAGAGAGGTCGAACCAAAGAGACCAGAACTGGAGTCGACAATTGATGGGACTAGGGTTTTGTACACGACTTTGATACCATGTAAGATTTCTGAAAGCTTTTCTGTATATTCCATTGTATCAAAGATTACAATCAGACCTTAGATTATATAGCCCTAAATCCTAAATCAAAAAGGAAAATACAAATACAATTATAATTATGTCTCTAACAGGACTCACACAATCATGCCTCTAATAGGACTCTAATTTGTACAAAACACACAATAATATATTCTATATTCTCACACTTACAACACCAATTTGTTTGCTAATGTGTTTAAAAAATGATAAAATAATTTAGAAATGAGGTCATTAATATACACCCAGTAATTGTGTCAATTAATGCAAAAGAAAATTGAAAGTTATAGCAATTTGAGCAAATAAATCTTATGCATCATACCTTCTAAATATGCTTTTGATCCATTGCATACTCATTAGCATGCTTATCGTCACACAATTACGAGGAAGAGCCATCACGCCAAGAGAATCACAATCAGCATTATATAACCAAGGATTTGGCATGAAAAAGTAAATCATCAAACAAATGATGAAGCCAGAAGACATGCTACACCAAACAATTAAAATTCACAGGATTACTACTAAGATACAATAAAACTTTAAAAAACTTCAAATCACTATTCAAAAACTTCATATTACCTCCGAAATCATGCAGTGGATTTTATCGTCATAATCAATGCCAAATGCTTAGCATCAGCTAGTTCTCATATGATTCTAATATCATATTTATGTCTAGCCACTGCCATTTCAAACTAAATGACTCTGAGAGTGAAAATTGGTAAATTCTATGTTTGCTCTAAAATGCAGATATACACTTCCGAAATGCCAAACTACAAGATAACTTGGTATAGAATCTTCCTAATTACTCACCAGCTAAGAAGAACCATACTGTGGAGGTAAAACAGGCCATAAGCTAAGGCACAACCTGTAAGTAGCCTATGCAAATCAGTTGGTCAATTCCTTATAGGTTGTATACTCCTATTAAATCTTCATAATTACTCACCAATTAAGAAGAACTAAGGCACAAGTAAAATAGGCCCCAAGTAAGGCACAACCTGCAAGCAGTTGACAATGATATATATATATGTATAACAATCTGCAATCCCAACCACAATGTCAATAATTGAAAACTACTTATGTTTCTTTCTTTCCTTATAGGAATTACTCACCAATTAACAAGAACTAAGTGGTGGTAAAATTGGCCCTAAGTTAAGGCACAACCTGTAAGTATCCCATACAAATCAATTGGGTATATATGCAGCAACTAATGTAATTCAAAACTACTTACATTTCTTTCTTTCCTTGCAAATTATTAACAATAAAATGATATCAATCCATACAATAGGGATCCTTGATACAGCTGCATAAGAAAATCCGGAGAGAGAACAAACACACAATGTAGGGGGATGCAAAAAACCATAAAAGGAAACAAAAGTTGGTATTTCTTAAACAATACAGAGTAAAACAGATGAACATATTTTACAACATATTTTACAAGACATGAGCTCATCTCGACTAATAGCAACACATTTACTTGAATGATAAATGTTAATATGAACAACCAAACCATATTGTATGCCGTTAGCACGTGGTTTCCTAGTGTATACAAAGTATCAATCTACATCATGTACACCAAGATTGTGTTTAGATCATGAATTTGGGTAAGAATTTGAAAAGGGAAATGGAGAAAAAATTTAACTCATTTTATTCACATTTCCCTCAATTTTTCTTTTCCCTTTCCAAATCCATGATCCAAACATAGCCTAAGAGTCCCGAGACAAATCCATCTCAATAAAATGTTTTGGCTGGTCAAGCCATGTCATTTACAGTGCATGAGCCGGTATATGGATATGTACTCCAGCTTGATATAGAGTAAGGTGATGTATAGCCATGGCAAATAATTCTCTCAATTCAGGATGTTGAGGCAACACAGAGCGAGCCGCGCCCTCAAGAACATTCGATACTCTTGCATGTTCAAGACCCTTGTCCTTGTCAATATTCAAAGCAAGGTAGCATAGCAATACAAGTTCATGCACTTGATCCCGACCATTGGCCTTGAGCTGATTCATTAGCCTTGGAATCCCATCAGAGTTGATAATCGCCTTCGAGTTCTCCACACAATTAAAATTATCTGGACAAACAAATTTACCAAGTGCAATAGCCGCTTCAGTACCCACATTTGAATTCCTATGCCCAAGTTGGGTAACCAAAGGACCAATTATTCGAGTTTCTTTCATTGTGAATGTACGTGCTAGAGACCCAATCGAATTTATCGCGGGAATTAGCAATGTAGGACTGGTTGATTCATTCATCACTCTCAGAAGCTGTTCCAAAACTGCCCTTGCAGCTGGGGAACTGGGTTTAAAAGCCAGTCGCCTAAGCTCAGTGTTAGATTCTGCTACAGCAGCTAACTCCATCACTGCCATTAAACAATTAATCTGCATTTCCTCCTTTTCCTTTTCAATGAGTTTTGCCAAACAAAGCAACCCTTTAGTTTCGGTTATCTTCCTACTATTTAACAAACACCCTTTCGAGAGTTTCCACAAAGCGTTTGCACAACTAATCCTGAGATCAAGTTTCAATTCAGGTGATTCAATTCCCTTGTCCTTCTTATGCAAAGTCATCGAAGAACTCGAATTCGAATCCGTATGGAGGGTATGATTCAATAATGGGCTTCTAGATAATTCCTTATTAATCTGAACAAGTGAATGAATACTAGTACTACCTGATTGAAGCTTTGTATCATCCAATTCTATATCCACACACAACAACATCACTAGAGGCCTAATTACATTCTCTTTCCCAAACTCTTCCTGAACATCCGAATCCATCTCGGCCATCTTCGCCACCAAATTTGCCACAGCAATCTGAACCTTAATCGGAGAATCTCCAAGAACCTGCAAAATTACCGCCACCGCGTGCTCTCTGGCTATTAATTTGACCCTTCTGGGATCATTCCCCAAGCAAAGGAGAGCTCCGGCGGCGACGATTTGAGATTCCGGCGAAGCCCGTTCTTTCAACAACTTGAGCAACGGCGGAACTCCGCCTTCTTCGACGATCATCTTCTTCTTCAAATCGTTGTCTCGGGCAAGGGAAGCGAGGTTGTTGGCGGCGTCGATACGGCCGCGGTGGTGGTGGTTCATTTGTACGGCGGCGATGTAGGTCCAGACAAAGGCGAGGGTAGGGTCGTTGCTAGCGATGGGAGGGAGAGAGAGATTGGCGCCTCCGCCGTCGGAGTCGAAATCGAAGATGGATAGGAGCCAGGCGACGTCGGCGGAGGAGGAATCGAGGAGGGAGGAGACCTTGCGGTGGTCGGCGGTGGTGGTGATGGCGAAGACGTGGCGGAGGACGCCGCCGCCGTGCTTGCACTTGCGGACTAGGGTTAGGGCGCGCTCGAGGTTTTTGGATACATCGGCGGCGATGCGGCGGAGGGGACGATCGTAGAGGGAGGCGGCGGCGGCGGCGGCGGCGAGGCGGGCGGCGCAGCGTAGCTGGTGGGAGAGCTTGTGGGCTTGTTTGGCGAGTTCGGCGCAGTCGGCTAGGGAAGACTCGGCTTCTTGAGCTGACTTGATGACTCGGTCAGCTAGTAAGATTGGCAGTGAAAGCTCTTCTTGGATGGACTTCTCTTGCTGCTCCATTTTCGGTGCTGGTTTCTGAAAATCTAGAGAGAGAGAGAGAGAGAGAGAGAGAGAGACTTTAATAGGACTGTGTTGGTCAATAAGACATTATTTTATGGTCAATCATTATAAATAATGAGACGTCACATTAGATTAATGTTAAGGCCACACAATTAAAATATAAATTAATTTAAAAAAATATATATAATAATAAGTTAATATTTATTTTGAATATCACAACTTTTTATTACTACAATTTTTGTAAATCATTTTATGACCATTTTATATTCCTAATATTTTTTTAGATAAATTACGAGTACCTCTTTTAAGATTTTGAAAATATATAATTAGCATTATATTTTTAACATAATTACAGTAAATAAGATTCAGTGATCAAAATTAATATAAATGACGAATAAATATTAAAATAAATAAAAATAAATATATATTTTAACAAATAAGTGATTAAATTAACCAAAATATTATATTTAAATATTTATCCCTTTTAATTCTTTGAATATTAGAAGATAAGTGATCAATAATATATATTTTGTCATAAAATCAAAAAAATAAACAATTATAGAGCTATTTTTACCATTTTTTCATTTATTCCTAATTTAAAATTTTATAATTTTTTATAAAATCCTTGAAAATATCATACCAAATACAATTTAGGTCAAGTTCAGCAAGTTGAAAAAAAGTCAAAAAGTTAAAAGGTTATCACTATTCATCAAAAGTTAACAAGATTAATCTGTTGTCTAGTCAATTTTAATTTTTCCCTACACACTAATTTATATAATTTTTTAATACATATTTTTTCATAAAAAGTCAAAAAATTAACCCAAACAACTATATTTTTTTCCTTAACTTTTTAGTTCAAAAATTTTTAAAAATACACTTACTTAGGACATCTCAAACAACCACTTAATCTTTTCTTTCTTTTTTTATTGTTTTCAAATGACGGAACACTTGCTGGAAGCGCCGCCTTGGACCAATTCATAGTCAAGTAAGGTCAACTCGTTTAGCAGGAAAAATTATTGGTTAGTATTGCAATCCTCATCAATGATAAATTATTATACCTTCTTATATTTTTTAATTATCTAAAATAAAATCATAAGCTTGACTTTCTCCCCCAATAACAATATATGTGAAGTGTCCCATGACACTATCTCTGAACCAACTAATCAAACACACTTAATCATGAAAACAATTGTTGAAAAGTCCAGTATAGTAATTGTTTAAGGCAATTCACCCTAGTAATTATTTAAGGTATTAGGTCTAGACTTGGTATTACAAATGTACAGAACTGTTTATGAACAGGTTTTAGTTGGACTCGGTAAAAACTCGTTCCAATTTAATTCGTAAATTTTTTTTTTTTTTCATTCGAGCTCGTTAAATTTTTAATAAACAAGCTCAAACATTTTAAAACTCGGCTCGTAAACTTGCTTGTTAGCTGGCTCGATTAATATTTATTATTGATATATTAAATAATATAAAAATATTTATAAAAAATAAGATAAATATGTTATTATATATTTAAAAAATAAAAATGTAAATAATAGTTAACTATAGATAGTACATTTATATAATAGTGGCAGTAGATATTATTATCTTGATAAATTATTGACTTTTTTTAGAAAGTTTATATATATATATATTGTATATATAATTGTATAATTAAAGTTTTAATTGTCACTTTAGTCTCATACGCAAGTATGAATTTATAAATTTTTTTGCTTGTTAAGGCTCGTGAACTTAAGTCAAGCCAAAGCCAACTCCAACTCGGCTTGAGTTCGATTCGTTAAATTTTTATAGAGTTTGAGCTCGAACTTGAGTTCATTAAAATCTTAATAAATAAGCCCAAATATGCTAAAACTCAGCTCGGCTTGGCTCACCTCGTTTTCAACCTTAGGTCTAGTGGATATTTTTTTATTGATGAAAGATTCATCTTTTGTAAAATTGTTTAATGAGAAGTTATTCTATTGATTTTGGAGGATATTCTATTTTTAATTTTATCTCTTAATTTATTTATCTGTTAACTTTTTTTTGACTATCTGTTGAATTTTTTTCCCTATCTATTCAAATTTATATCGATCTATTTAGATTGTTTAACTATCTGTTCAAATTCGTATCAATTTGTTGAAATTTCGATCTATTCAAATCTTCTTTTATCTGTTCAAATATGTACCTATCTGTAAGCTTATTTTTCTTATTTGTTGAAATTCACTAGCCAATTTTCTTATCTGTCAAATTTCAACAAGGTTTGTTTTCTCTATCTGTTTAAATTTTTATTTTTATCTATCATAGATCTCAATAACAATACCACAAAAAATTTAAATTATTTGTTGGAAGAAAAAGTCAGAAGGAGAGAGAGAGAGAGACTCTACCAGGGGAGGAAGATGAATCACTTTTCAAGAATTCTAATATATCTGATGTGTATAATATATAGGAAGCCTCCTGAGGGTTTATAGCAACCGAATTAGCCGAGTCGAGCTTTCTTGAGCTTGAACTCGGCTCGTTTACTTATTGAGCTCATTTATTGAGTTTGAGCTTGGCTCGATATAAGGCTGGATCGAGCTTGGCTCGACTCATTAATATTTATTAACCTCAAGTTTTGCTCTGCTAGTCTCGATAAAAAATATATATATATTATTTATTATATTTAATATGTAAATAATTTATTTATATATTATTTAAATAAAAATAAATCAATTAAGCTTATATGCGAGCTCGAAGTTCGCCTGCTTATTAATGAATTGAGCCGAGCCGAGTTTGTTCATGAACAACTCGATTCATTTACAGCCCTACTCTCAGACAACCTACATCAACACCTTTAGGCTCTACCCAAGTAGATCTGGTGAAATAGTTTGGTAAGAGGCCTTCTCAACAACATCAACAATTATCACAACGACAAGAAGAAGAAGAAGAAGAACAACAACAACAACAACGAAAGAAAAAAAAAAAAAAAAAAACTCCATTATTTGTTGCAATCAACAACGCCACCACCAAAATAAAGCAAAATAACTTAAGCAGGTGGTTTTTAACATTTTTCTAAGAAGAAACCCAACTTGGAGCACTCACCTTAATTTGTAAACTGAAATTTATCAATAGCAACAACACGAAGCCATATCAAAAATAAAAATTGAACAAACAGATTTGAATTGAAATTCCTCCTATAAATTACAACTTTTTTTGATTAGTCACTTGGAAAATGCGACTGGCACTGTAGCTGATTTCAGACATGAAAGAGAAGGAAAAAAAATAGGGATTTCTATTGGACATCAAGCTTTGTCATTATGTATGTAGGTATGTATGCATAAACTCCATGACTTCACAAAGTCAAATCAGGCTTCTTTTATTTTACAACCGCGATCCCGAATCCCCCGAAACCATGAAACGACGTCGTTTCATGGTTTTAATTTTTATTTTTTTTTTTTTTTCAGCAGACGGAGACGAAGACGGGGGAGGGGGAGGAAGACGAGGAGGGAGGAGGAAGAAGGAGGGGGGGGGGGAGGGGGCCAATAAACTCGGGGATGAGGCGGAGGCGGGCGGAGGGCGAGGCAGCCGAGTCGGGCGACAAACATGACGCGACGAAATTTGCCGAGCGACGAGTCGGCTGAAGGCGTCAGCGGCGGCGATCGGCGAAGCGACTCTCTCTCTCTCTCTCTCCCTCTCTCTCTCCCTCTCCCTCTCCCTCTTCCTCTTCTTCCTTTGCGTCGAAAATGGCAGGAAAAAAAAAAAAAGCCTAAGCCCAAAACGACGTCGTTTTGGGCTTAGAGGGATTCGGGGGATCCCAAATTCGAGGTCCAAAACATTTTTCTTTATTTTATGTGGAGTATATACATATATATGTATATGAGAAAAGAGGGGGAGCTCGAAAGCTCCGCCCCCGAAACCCCCGAAAGTGCCAAAAACGGAAAAAAAAAAAAAAATGCAAGCCAAGTGTAAAAAAAAAAAAAAAAACAGTTTTCCAAAAAAGGAAATTAGGGGGATTAGGGGGAAGAAAATTCGAGCTACCAATCAAAGTTGATATATATATATATATATGTTTGACGAACTATGAGAGCTCGTTTAAGTCGAGCACAAAGAAAGTTTTCCAATTTTATTTTCAGACATGAAAAAAGCCATGGAAATAGTTTGAAAGTCCCAAAAAATGGCCTCAGAGGACGAAAAGTAATGTCCAATGGTTTTAAACACGTGTGATCAAAATAAATAATGATGGGTATTTTGATCATTTTATAAAAATTTTATATAAATTTTTAATGCCGGACCAAAAAAATATAAAAGTGAACGTATCGTCCAAGTGCCCTAATAAATGGAACTTTAGTTTTCCTTTCATTGCCTAGGTGATTTTCTTATTTTTTGTTTAAAAAAATTTAAATAAGTTTTCAAAACAAAAATTAAAACTTATTTAGTGTTAACAAAATATTTTGAAAATAAATTTAAATAAAAATAAAAATATTATTTGATGAGTAGTAATCGACAATAGAGGGTGACCGTCTGGTGGTTGTCAAGAGGATTAGTCGAGTGCCACCGGATATCACAGAGTGACCAGAGGTGGTGGGAAAGAAATAGAGTAAATTTATTTTAAAAACAACTGATTTGCTTGGAAAAATTTTAAAATGAACAAACAATACACCAAACAAGTTTTAGTTAAATGAAAACAAAACAGAAAGTCTAAAAACAAATAACGCCTTGGAATCAAACAAACGAAACAGCATTTAAATCCACAAACATAAAGAAGACAAGCAAATCATCCAAACACCAGACAAGAGCTCCAAACCAGAAATACGAAGTTCAGGAATGTCCACAAATGTACAAGAACCACTCGAGAAAACATTTTACAAGTTCAATCCAACTTTCAGTCCAAGACAACACACAACACTAGAATGCTGACAAACGACCCCAATTCATTTGGTAGTGAACAGCCCTTCAAAGCTTAGCTATCAACCCATTTGGAATTGGCTTTGCTACTCCGGTGTCTTTGACATCAGTGTCTTTGCTATCCAAGTCGCACGTATTAGGAGGGACATCAACTGCCGGAGAGCAGTTAAAGAACCCATGTGGCTGTGCACCCATAAGCAACATCACTACCAGGATCAGTAACTATCAAAGCTCAAAAAAAAAACTCCAATGCTATTGCAGTTCTAAACAACCAGCATTGAAGGTCTAGAGGCCGTTACACTGGAATTAAACTGAATGCAACTCTTTTAAATTGAACTAGAAAGTTGTCAAACAAGCACATACTACAAATTTAGATTCAATGACTACATCTTGAATTCAATTCAATAATATCCATAATAGACTCTGCTTAAAATAAAGAAAAAAATGTTAATATATAAATAAGGTTTTGGAATGTATATATTGACACATGTTTCATAACCAATATAAATAGGTAGAAGAACAAATTAAGCTCTTAGAAACCAACAAACAATATTGTTTCAAGGCTAGACATTCCTTCCAAGTCTAGTTCGTTTCTAAACCTAAAAACCGTTCAAGTAATTCCCAAACGCATCAAACAAGGCAATTGAGATGTACAATTGAAACTAGAGTGGAAAAAAAAAAATTAAAAAAATAAATAAAAATAGAAGCAGGAAAAAAATTCTCAATTCTATTAAACTGAAATAGTGATCCTATTGATTGGAGGAAGAGTTAGGTTTTTATGCATATAGTAGGGGATTCCCAACTACAACGTCTCTTTTTAGTAAACCTTTGATCACAAAGTATTTACAAAGATAACAAAACAGACCACTTCATCAATAATGTACCCCTTTCCCAAGTTCCCAAGACAACCCTATTTTGTTGAAATCTTGAAATACATTTTCATACACATGTAATGAATATAGAACCCAAAATAAATTAAACAAAATAAAAGTAAGAGTGAGAAAGAAAAAAATAAAATAGAATCTGGGACGGTTCCAAATTTCAGTGTGCTCGTCAGCTAAGTTGGAAGAATGTGTACACTGACTTCTTTCAAATTTCTTTATATAAAAAAAAAAAAAAAATTAAAAAAATAAATAAAGGCATCAAAACCCAATTCATCTAATGAATTTGATCATAGTTGTACAGAAGTTGCAGATGCGATCTTTTTTCTATTTATGAACATAACATAAGCCAAAATATAAAAAGCATATGCATTTATCTGCATTTTATTGACTAGTTGAGGCTTTCTATTTATTTGGGGGGCTTTGATAGTATATGTCAAGGCATAAAATTACAATGCACTTCATTAAATCCAAGGATTGATATCGCATCTTCAACAAATGAAACACAATTGAGGCATTCGCCTCTCTATGCCTTGCACCTTTGTGTGCCTTGCACAACTTGGCTACGCTACATTGAAGTTGATTGATGCCTAGGTCAATCTTTTTTTATAACACTGAACTAAAAGAAGAGGAACATGTCTGATTCCAAATACGTACCTGAAGCACAAAACCAATGCGCTCCACTGGCATAACAGGCCAATCTTCCAACCGAGGAACATGTGTGATTCCAAATACATACCTGCAACAAACATGAGTCATAACAGGCGGGACAATGCAGAAAAGTCTGAAGCATTTCATTAATTCTGTCAAATTCTTAAAATCTAAAGGCTAGTTTGCTGTAATTATCATGTGTAGGATCATACTAATAAAATCTAAATTCCATTAAATAAATGATTTTACTCACCTAAGTATAAAACACTACGGGTTCGTTTGGTTTGAATTTCTCAAAAATTTTTGGGAAAATTTCTCTACAAATGAGTTTTCAGAAAAACTCAAACCAAACAAATTTTTCTAAAATTTTTTGATGGCAGAAAATTGATTCTGAGACTGCTAAAAAGATGTGGCAGACAGACATCTCTTCTTGGGACAATGGTACTTCCAATGGCTTTTCTGATGGCAGAAAGCACACTCATCAGAAGCCAGAGACATCATAGTAATCAAAAAACTGAGAGGTTCAAATATAATCAAACAAAATAACCAAACCAAGAGTTTAAGTGTAATACTCAAAATCTGAGGGGGCAAATTGTAAATAAAAGCTTTTCCAAGTCAACTAACAACAAACCAGAACCAAACATAGAGGAATCGTAAACAGCAACAGAGGGAGAGAGAGAGATTTATCGTGACTTATAGGTAGATAAAGAGACCACGAACTGTCAGTCTCTTGAATCAACCGAACCAAACGAAGCAACCAGATGGGTCGAATAAGCAGATGAGTCAAAATGACTCGATGGGTAGCGAGTATCAGATGCGACGAACACAGAGGGGCTAATTGCGAGACACAAGAATGCAGAGCTTTAATTACGTAAGGCAGAGTCGAACACAGAAGGGCTGATCGCAAACCAGATGGGTGAGTCATGAGCCAGATGGGTGAGTCGCGAGTTGCAATTCTAGCTTTGGTTGGGTCTCTACTCCAGCAAACAGAGGTGCTAAACGCGATTCTAATACAATCGTATCAGATTCAGTGTTAGACCACTCACAAGAGAGGTCGAACCAAAGAGACCAGAACTGGAGTCGACAATTGATGGGACTAGGGTTTTGTACACGACTTTGATACCATGTAAGATTTCTGAAAGCTTTTCTGTATATTCCATTGTATCAAAGATTACAATCAGACCTTAGATTATATAGCCCTAAATCCTAAATCAAAAAGGAAAATACAAATACAATTATAATTATGTCTCTAACAGGACTCACACAATCATGCCTCTAATAGGACTCTAATTTGTACAAAACACACAATAATATATTCTATATTCTCACACTTACAACACCAATTTGTTTGCTAATGTGTTTAAAAAATGATAAAATAATTTAGAAATGAGGTCATTAATATACACCCAGTAATTGTGTCAATTAATGCAAAAGAAAATTGAAAGTTATAGCAATTTGAGCAAATAAATCTTATGCATCATACCTTCTAAATATGCTTTTGATCCATTGCATACTCATTAGCATGCTTATCGTCACACAATTACGAGGAAGAGCCATCACTGCCAAGAGAATCACAATCAGCATTATATAACCAAGGGATTTGGCATGAAAAAGTAAATCATCAAACAAATGATGAAGCCAGAAGACATGCTACACCAAACAATTAAAATTCACAGGATTACTACTAAGATACAATAAAACTTTAAAAAAACTTCAAATCACTATTCAAAAAACTTCATATTACCTCCGAAATCATGCAGTGGATTTTGCGTCATAATCAATGCCAAATGCTTAGCATCAGCTAGTTCTCATATGATTCTAATATCATATTTATGTCTAGCCACTGCCATTTCAAACTAAATGACTCTGAGAGTGAAAATTGGTAAATTCTATGTTTGCTCTAAAATGCAGATATACACTTCCGAAATGCCAAACTACAAGATAACTTGGTATAGAATCTTCCTAATTACTCACCAGCTAAGAAGAACCATACTGTGGAGGTAAAACAGGCCATAAGCTAAGGCACAACCTGTAAGTAGCCTATGCAAATCAGTTGGTCAATTCCTTATAGGTTGTATACTCCTATTAAATCTTCATAATTACTCACCAATTAAGAAGAACTAAGGCACAAGTAAAATAGGCCCCAAGTAAGGCACAACCTGCAAGCAGTTGACAATGATATATATATATATGTATAACAATCTGCAATCCCAACCACAATGTCAATAATTGAAAACTACTTATGTTTCTTTCTTTCCTTATAGGAATTACTCACCAATTAACAAGAACTAAGTGGTGGTAAAATTGGCCCTAAGTTAAGGCACAACCTGTAAGTATCCCATACAAATCAATTGGGTATATATGCAGCAACTAATGTAATTCAAAACTACTTACATTTCTTTCTTTCCTTGCAAATTATTAACAATAAAATGATATCAATCCATACAATAGGGATCCTTGATACAGCTGCATAAGAAAATCCGGAGAGAGAACAAACACACAATGTAGGGGGATGCAAAAAACCATAAAAGGAAACAAAAGTTGGTATTTCTTAAACAATACAGAGTAAAACAGATGAACATATTTTACAACATATTTTACAAGACATGAGCTCATCTCGACTAATAGCAACACATTTACTTGAATGATAAATGTTAATATGAACAACCAAACCATATTGTATGCCGTTAGCACGTGGTTTCCTAGTGTATACAAAGTATCAATCTACATCATGTACACCAAGATTGTGTTTAGATCATGAATTTGGGTAAGAATTTGAAAAGGGAAATGGAGAAAAAATTTAACTCATTTTATTCACATTTCCTCAATTTTTCTTTTCCTTTCCAAATCCATGATCCAAACATAGCCTGAGAGTCCCGAGACAAATCCATCTCATTAAAATGTTTTGGCTGGTCAAGCCATGTCATTTACAGTGCATGAGCCGGTATATGGATATGTACTCCAGCTTGATATAGAGTAAGGTGATGTATAGCCATGGCAAATAATTCTCTCAATTCAGGATGTTGAGGCAACACAGAGCGAGCCGCGCCCTCAAGAACATTCGATACTCTTGCATGTTCAAGACCCTTGTCCTTGTCAATATTCAAAGCAAGGTAGCATAGCAATACAAGTTCATGCACTTGATCCCGACCATTGGCCTTGAGCTGATTCATTAGCCTTGGAATCCCATCAGAGTTGATAATCGCCTTCGAGTTCTCCACACAATTAAAATTATCTGGACAAACAAATTTACCAAGTGCAATAGCCGCTTCAGTACCCACATTTGAATTCCTATGCCCAAGTTGGGTAACCAAAGGACCAATTATTCGAGTTTCTTTCATTGTGAATGTACGTGCTAGAGACCCAATCGAATTTATCGCGGGAATTAGCAATGTAGGACTGGTTGATTCATTCATCACTCTCAGAAGCTGTTCCAAAACTGCCCTTGCAGCTGGGGAACTGGGTTTAAAAGCCAGTCGCCTAAGCTCAGTGTTAGATTCTGCTACAGCAGCTAACTCCATCACTGCCATTAAACAATTAATCTGCATTTCCTCCTTTTCCTTTTCAATGAGTTTTGCCAAACAAAGCAACCCTTTAGTTTCGGTTATCTTCCTACTATTTAACAAACACCCTTTCGAGAGTTTCCACAAAGCGTTTGCACAACTAATCCTGAGATCAAGTTTCAATTCAGGTGATTCAATTCCCTTGTCCTTCTTATGCAAAATCATCGAACAACTCAATTCGAATCCGTATGGAGGGTATGATTCAATAATGGGCTTCTAGATAATTCCTTATTAATCTGAACAAGTGAATGAATACTAGTACTACCTGATTGAAGCTTTGTATCATCCAATTCTATATCCACACACAACAACATCACTAGAGGCCTAATTACATTCTCTTTCCCAAACTCTTCCTGAACATCCGAATCCATCTCGGCCATCTTCGCCACCAAATTTGCCACAGCAATCTGAACCTTAATCGGAGAATCTCCAAGAACCTGCAAAATTACCGCCACCGCGTGCTCTCTGGCTATTAATTTGACCCTTCTGGGATCATTCCCCAAGCAAAGGAGAGCTCCGGCGGCGACGATTTGAGATTCCGGCGAAGCCCGTTCTTTCAACAACTTGAGCAACGGCGGAACTCCGCCTTCTTCGACGATCATCTTCTTATTCAAATCGTTGTCTCAGGCAAGGGAAGGAGGTTGTTGGCAACGTCGATACAACCGCGGTGGTGGTGGTTCATTTGTACGGCGGCGATGTAGGTCCAGACAAAGGCGAGGGTAGGGTCGTTGCTAGCGATGGGAGGGAGAGAGAGATTGGGGACTCTGCCGTCGGAGTCAAAATCAAAGATGGAGAGAAGCCAGGCAACGTTGGCGGAGGAGGATTCGAGGAGGGAGGAGACCTTGCGGTGGTCGGCGGTGGTGGTGATGGCGAAGACGTGGCGGAGGACGCCGCCGCCGTGCTTGCACTTGCGGACTAGGGTTAGGGCGCGCTCGAGGTTTTTGGATACATCGGCGGCGATGCGGCGGAGGGGACGATCGTAGAGGGAGGCGGCGGCGGCGGCGGCGGCGAGGCGGGCGGCGCAGCGTAGCTGGTGGGAGAGCTTGTGGGCTTGTTTGGCGAGTTCGGCGCAGTCGGCTAGGGAAGACTCGGCTTCTTGAGCTGACTTGATGACTCGGTCAGCTAGTAAGATTGGCAGTGAAAGCTCTTCTTGGATGGACTTCTCTTGCTGCTCCATTTTCGGTGCTGGTTTCTGAGAGAGAGAGAGAGAGAGAGAGAGTAAGACTTTAATAGGACTGTGTTGGTCAATAAGACATTATTTTATGGTCAATCATTATAAATAATGAGACGTCACATTAGATTAATGTTAAGGCCACACAATTAAAATATAAATTAATTTAAAAAAATATATATAATAATAAGTTAATATTTATTTTGAATATCACAACTTTTTATTACTACAATTTTTGTAAATCATTTTATGACCATTTTATATTCCTAATATTTTTTTAGATAAATTACGAGTACCTCTTTTAAGATTTTGAAAATATATAATTAGCATTATATTTTTAACATAATTACAGTAAATAAGATTCAGTGATCAAAATTAATATAAATGACGAATAAATATTAAAATAAATAAAAATAAATATATATTTTAACAAATAAGTGATTAAATTAACCAAAATATTATATTTAAATATTTATCCCTTTTAATTCTTTGAATATTAGAAGATAAGTGATCAATAATATATATTTTGTCATAAAATCAAAAAAATAAACAATTATAGAGCTATTTTTACCATTTTTTCATTTATTCCTAATTTAAAATTTTATAATTTTTTATAAAATCCTTGAAAATATCATACCAAATACAATTTAGGTCAAGTTCAGCAAGTTGAAAAAAAGTCAAAAAGTTAAAAGGTTATCACTATTCATCAAAAGTTAACAAGTACGACTGTACAAGTCTCAATTTTAATTTTTCCCTACACACTAATTTATATAATTTTTTAATACATATTTTTTCATAAAAAGTCAAAAAATTAACCCAAACAACTATATTTTTTTCCTTAACTTTTTAGTTCAAAAATTTTTAAAAATACACTTACTTAGGACATCTCAAACAACCACTTAATCTTTTCTTTCTTTTTTTATTGTTTTCAAATGACGGAACACTTGCTGGAAGCGCCGCCTTGGACCAATTCATAGTCAAGTAAGGTCAACTCGTTTAGCAGGAAAAATTATTGGTTAGTATTGCAATCCTCATCAATGATAAATTATTATACCTTCTTATATTTTTTAATTATCTAAAATAAAATCATAAGCTTGACTTTCTCCCCCAATAACAATATATGTGAAGTGTCCCATGACACTATCTCTGAACCAACTAATCAAACACACTTAATCATGAAAACAATTGTTGAAAAGTCCAGTATAGTAATTGTTTAAGGCAATTCACCCTAGTAATTATTTAAGGTATTAGGTCTAGACTTGGTATTACAAATGTACAGGCTGTTTATGAACAGTTTTAGTTGGACTCGGTAAAAACTCGTTCCAATTTAATTGTAAATTTTTTTTTTTTCATTCGAGCTCGTTAAATTTTTAATAATCCAGCCCAAACATTTTAAAACTAAACAAATAAACTTGCTTGTTAGTAGCTCGATTAATATTTATTATTGATATATTAAATAATATAAAAATATTTATAAAAAATAAGATAAATAAGTTATATATATATTTAAAAAATAAAAATGTAAATAATAGTTAACTATAGATAGTACATTTATATAATAGTGGCAGTAGATATTATTATCTTGATAAATTATTGACTTTTTTTAGAAAGTTTATATATATATATATTGTATATATAATTGTATAATTAAAGTTTTAATTGTCACTTTAGTCTCATACGCAAGTATGAATTTATAAATTTTTTTGCTTGTTAAGGCTCGTGAACTTAAGTCAAGCCAAAGCCAACTCAACTCGGCTTGAGTTCGATTCGTTAAATTTTTATAGAGTTTGAGCTCGAACTTGAGTTCATTAAAATCTTAATAAATAAGCCCAAATATGCTAAAACTCAAATTTCGGCAGCTCACCTCGTTTTCAACCTTAGGTCTAGTGGATATTTTTTTATTGATGAAAGATTCATCTTTTGTAAAATTGTTTAATGAGAAGTTATTCTATTGATTTTGGAGGATATTCTATTTTTAATTTTATCTCTTAATTTATTTATCTGTTAACTTTTTTTTGACTATCTGTTGAATTTTTTTCCCTATCTATTCAAATTTATATCGATCTATTTAGATTGTTTAACTATCTGTTCAAATTCGTATCAATTTGTTGAAATTTCGATCTATTCAAATCTTCTTTTATCTGTTCAAATATGTACCTATCTGTAAGCTTATTTTTCTTATTTGTTGAAATTCACTAGCCAATTTTCTTATCTGTCAAATTTCAACAAGGTTTGTTTTCTCTATCTGTTTAAATTTTTATTTTTATCTATCATAGATCTCAATAACAATACCACAAAAAATTTAAATTATTTGTTGGAAGAAAAAGTCAGAAGGAGAGAGAGAGAGAGACTCTACCAGGGGAGGAAGATGAATCACTTTTCAAGAATTCTAATATATCTGATGTGTATAATATATAGGAAGCCTCCCAGGTAGGGTTGCAAACGAATTGAACTGAGCCGAGCCGAGTCGAGCTTTGCTGAGCTTGAACTCGGCTCGTTTACTTATTGAGCTCATTTATTGAGTTTGAGCTTGGCTCGATAAGGAACTGGGATCGAGCTTGGCTCGACTCATTAATATTAATGAAACTCAAGTTTTGCTCGGCTAGACTCGATAAAAAATATATATATATTATTTATAATATTTAATATGTAAATAATGTATTTATATATTATTTAAATAAAAATAAATCAATTAAGCTTATGCGAGCTCGAGTTCGGCTCGTTTATTAATGAATTGAGCCGAGCCGAGTTTGTTCATGAACAACTCGATTCATTTACAGCCCTACTCTCAGACAACCTACATCAACACCTTTAGGCTCTACCCAAGTAGATCTGGTGAAATAGTTTGGTAAGAGGCCTTCTCAACAACATCAACAATTATCACAACGACAAGAAGAAGAAGAAGAAGAAGAACAACAACAACAACAACGAAAGAAAAAAAAAAAAAAAAAAACTCCATTATTTGTTGCAATCAACAACGCCACCACCAAAATAAAGCAAAATAACTTAAGCAGGTGGTTTTTAACATTTTTCTAAGAAGAAACCCAACTTGGAGCACTCACCTTAATTTGTAAACTGAAATTTATCAATAGCAACAACACGAAGCCATATCAAAAATAAAAATTGAACAAACAGATTTGAATTGAAATTCCTCCTATAAATTACAACTTTTTTTGATTAGTCACTTGGAAAATGCGACTGGCACTGTAGCTGATTTCAGACATGAAAGAGAAGGAAAAAAATTAGGGATTTCTATTGGACATCAAGCTTTGTCATTATGTATGTAGGTATGTATGCATAAACTCCATGACTTCACAAAGTCAAATCAGGCTTCTTTTATTTTACAACCGCGATCCCGAATCCCCCGAAACCATGAAACGACGTCGTTTCATGGTTTTAATATTTTTTTTTTTTTTGAGACGAGACGGAGGGGAGGGAGGGAAGACGGGAGGGGGAGGGAGGAAGAGAAGGAGGTGGAGGGGAGGGCCAATAAACTCGGGGATGAGGCAGGGCGAGGCGGCGAGGCAGCAGTAGCAATGAGGCTGCAACAACAATGGGCTGAGACAGCGTCAGTGACTGACAGCGTCAGCTGACGGCGATCGTGACGAAGCCAGCCTCTCCCTCCTCTCTCTCTCTCTCTCTCTCTCTCTCTCTCTCCTTCTCTTCCTCTTCTTCCTCTGCGTCAAAAATGACAAAAAAAAAAAAAAACTAAGCACAAAACGACGTTTTGGGCTTAGATTCGGGGATCCCAAATTGAGGTCCAAAACATTTTTCTTTATTTTATGTGGAGTATATACATATATATGTATATGAGAAAAGAGGGGAGCTCAGCTCCAAAAAAACCGAAACTGCCAAAAATGGTAAAAAAAAAAAAATGCAAGGCAAGTGTAAAAAAAAAAAAAAAAACAGTTTTCCAAAAAAGGAAATTAGGGGGATTAGGGGGAAGAAAATTCGAGCTACCAATCAAAGTTGATATATATATATATATATGTTTGACGAACTATGAGAGCTCGTTTAAGTCGAGCACAAAGAAAGTTTTCCAATTTTATTTTCAGACATGAAAAAAGCCATGGAAATAGTTTGAAAGTCCCAAAAAATGGCCTCAGAGGACGAAAAGTAATGTCCAATGGTTTTAAACACGTGTGATCAAAATAAATAATGATGGGTATTTTGATCATTTTATAAAAATTTTATATAAATTTTTAATGCCGGACCAAAAAAATATAAAAGTGAACGTATCGTCCAAGTGCCCTAATAAATGGAACTTTAGTTTTCATTTCATAGCCTAGTCAATTTTCTTATTTTTTGTTTAAAAAAATTAAAATAAGTTTACAAAACAAAAATAAAAACTTATTTAGTGTAAACAAAATATTTTGAAAATAAATTTAAATAAAAATAAAAATATTATTTGATGAGTAGTAATCGACAATAGAGGGTGACCGTCAGTGGTGGTTGTCAGTAGGATTAGTCAGAGTGCCACCGGATATCACAGAGTGACCAGAGGTGGTGGGAAAGAAATAGAGTAAATTTATTTTAAAAACAACTGATTTGCTTGGAAAAATTTTAAAATGAACAAACAATACACCAAACAAGTTTTAGTTAAATGAAAACAAAACAGAAAGTCTAAAAACAAATAACGCCTTGGAATCAAACAAACGAAACAGCATTTAAATCCACAAACATAAAGAAGACAAGCAAATCATCCAAACACCAGACAAGAGCTCCAAACCAGAAATACGAAGTTCAGGAATGTCCACAAATGTACAAGAACCACTCGAGAAAACATTTTTACAAGTTCAATCCAACTTTCAGTCCAAGACAACACACAACACTAGAATGCTGACAAAACGACCCCAATTCATTTGGTAGTGAACAGCCCTTCAAAGCTTAGCTATCAACCCATTTGGAATTGGCTTTGCTACTCCGGTGTCTTTGACATCAGTGTCTTTGCTATCCAAGTCGCACGTATTAGGAGGGACATCAACTGCCGGAGAGCAGTTAAAGAACCCATGTGGCTGTGCACCCATAAGCAACATCACTACCAGGATCAGTAACTATCAAAGCTCAAAAAAAAAACTCCAATGCTATTGCAGTTCTAAACAACCAGCATTGAAGGTCTAGAGGCCGTTACACTGGAATTAAACTGAATGCAACTCTTTTAAATTGAACTAGAAAGTTGTCAAACAAGCACATACTACAAATTTAGATTCAATGACTACATCTTGAATTCAATTCAATAATATCCATAATAGACTCTGCTTAAAATAAAGAAAAAAATGTTAATATATAAATAAGGTTTTGGAATGTATATATTGACACATGTTTCATAACCAATATAAATAGGTAGAAGAACAAATTAAGCTCTTAGAAACCAACAAACAATATTGTTTCAAGGCTAGACATTCCTTCCAAGTCTAGTTCGTTTCTAAACCTAAAAACCGTTCAAGTAATTCCCAAACGCATCAAACAAGGCAATTGAGATGTACAATTGAAACTAGAGTGGAAAAAAAAAAATTAAAAAAATAAATAAAAATAGAAGCAGGAAAAAAATTCTCAATTCTATTAAACTGAAATAGTGATCCTATTGATTGGAGGAAGAGTTAGGTTTTTATGCATATAGTAGGGGATTCCCAACTACAACGTCTCTTTTAGTAAACCTTTGATCACAAAGTATTTACAAAGATAACAAAACAGACCACTTCATCAATAATGTACCCCTTTCCCAAGTTCCCAAGACAACCCTATTTTGTTGAAATCTTGAAATACATTTTCATACACATGTAATGAATATAGAACCCAAAATAAATTAAACAAAATAAAAGTAAGAGTGAGAAAGAAAAAAATAAAATAGAATCTGGGACGGTTCCAAATTTCAGTGTGCTCGTCAGCTAAGTTGGAAGAATGTGTACACTGACTTCTTTCAAATTTCTTTATATAAAAAAAAAAAAAAAATTAAAAAAATAAATAAAGGCATCAAAACCCAATTCATCTAATGAATTTGATCATAGTTGTACAGAAGTTGCAGATGCGATCTTTTTTCTATTTATGAACATAACATAAGCCAAAATATAAAAAGCATATGCATTTATCTGCATTTTATTGACTAGTTGAGGCTTTCTATTTATTTGGGGGGCTTTGATAGTATATGTCAAGGCATAAAATTACAATGCACTTCATTAAATCCAAGGATTGATATCGCATCTTCAACAAATGAAACACAATTGAGGCATTCGCCTCTCTATGCCTTGCACCTTTGTGTGCCTTGCACAACTTGGCTACGCTACATTGAAGTTGATTGATGCCTAGGTCAATCTTTTTTTATAACACTGAACTAAAAGAAGAGGAACATGTCTGATTCCAAATACGTACCTGAAGCACAAAACCAATGCGCTCCACTGGCATAACAGGCCAATCTTCCAACCGAGGAACATGTGTGATTCCAAATACATACCTGCAACAAACATGAGTCATAACAGGCGGGACAATGCAGAAAAGTCTGAAGCATTTCATTAATTCTGTCAAATTCTTAAAATCTAAAGGCTAGTTTGCTGTAATTATCATGTGTAGGATCATACTAATAAAATCTAAATTCCATTAAATAAATGATTTTACTCACCTAAGTATAAAACACTACGGGTTCGTTTGGTTTGAATTTCTCAAAAATTTTTGGGAAAATTTCTCTACAAATGAGTTTTCAGAAAAACTCAAACCAAACAAATTTTTCTAAAATTTTTTTCCAAAACTTGTAAACCAAACAAGTTTTCCAAACAAATCTCTCTCTCATACACATCAAATCAATCACTTTTTCCAAAACTCTCTCTCAAAATAATTTTTCAAAACATCTTTCCAAAAAAACCAAACCAAACAATTTTTCGTACTTTTTATCTCCCAAACTCATCTCCCAAACTCAAACCAAACATACCCTACATGTAGAAAATGCAAGATTATATACAAAAAACAGATCCTTAACAATATATATATATTGAAAATGATATAAGAACTTACCAGAGAACGATATCATTTTCTTCCAGGGATCGATTTTGCTTAACCCATGTAGCCAACCCCTCACCATTACGGGGGTTCTGATTAGGAAACTCTCCTCCAGGAAAATCCTCACCACGCGCATACTGTGTAACCCAGAGATTATGCTTCAAGAAAGCAGCTCTTCTCAAAAACTTAGCCTCAGGACCTGCCAATGGCAAACAGTTTGTACCAGGTATCAACTTGTAGCCTGTCAGCTGTCCAGTCCTATTAACAGTTCTTGTATTCCTGACCTGAAATATAAATTGGTATGCACTGTCAAAAAACAACTAAAAATTGTAGCTCAAGAATTAAGAAAAGAAACCCAAATGCTTCAAAAAGAAGAAGAATAGCAGGAATGCATGCCCCCCAAGATGGTTCTGAATAATGAATTGAATAAAAACAATGATACATCCCTTTAAAACTAGAGCTCTAGTGAGGTGGAAGAAGAAAAAAAAAAAGGTCAAAACATCACATCAAATGGGCCCCACACACACATTAGAGCTATTAAAGCTCCAAAACATTTTTGTCGAATAAATTACAAGCATAAACCCTCTACTTTACGTCAGCTTGCTTGCAACTACAAGTTACTACCAATCACTCTCTTTTTCATATTCAGAAAGGAGGGAGGGGGGGGGGGGGGTGTTTGGTGGGTTCAAACTCCATTCCTGCATACTAGAATGCATTAAGAAAAATTACAGGCAAAAATAACACATTTTTCCTGTTACAAACTTGAACGTTAAAGGTCAATGCATGAACCATAAATACATAAATGAAAGTAAAAAAAGTTAGTACACTATCATGTATGTCATCTACAAAAATAAGAATGGTACATCTCAAACATAATTGGTGTTATCATTATCTCAGCTACTAATATCAGGGCTCTAGTTGCTCATGTGAACACTATATTGGGCTCCCATAAATTAAAGATGAAGTAGTTTTGGGTAAGAACAAAACTAAAATAACTGTAATGGCAGAGTGACCTATAGTGTAATGACCCCAGAATGTGCGATGTAATTATCCGTAATTAAATGTGTTTATATGATTTAATTGGGGAATATCTGTTCGAATTAGAAGAATATCTGTTGAGATTACAACTTCGGGACTGAAATTGATGACCGTAATGGGTCCAAAAAATGAAATTGAACATGTCTATGTAATACCGGGAATTTTTAGAACCATTTGGGACATTTAATTGGAGACTGAATTTCGTCTGATTCGTAAGGCTTGTTTGGCTTAAGTGTTTTGGCACAATGGTTTATTTATGATATATATGTTTATAGATAAGGATGTGGGACTTTATTTGACCTCATTTGACTCAACAAAGAGGAAAGAAAAATCTAGAAAAGAGAGAGAGAAGAGAGAGCTCGGGAGAAAGAGAGAGATCAAAGGGAAGAAGAGAAAGGAAAGAGGGAAATCAAGCTAAATCTCCTCCATTTGAGTAAACAAGGTAAGGAACTTCTCTAAAGTCTTGAAGTAAAGGTGATTCATGCACGATCTCATGTTTAAAAGAGTAATTTGAGCATACATATGATAGAAAATTGATGATTTATGGTCACATTTGGTAAATTTGAGGTAGAACCTCCATGGATTAGAGATATGAAGCTTGTATGTATATGTTCATGGTTTTTCATCTTAGTTCATGGGTTTGATCTTGTTTATGAGCCATGTGGGTTTTGAATTGAAGAGGTAATAGTTAAATCATGTTGTTGATCAAGTGTTTGAGATTTGGATTTCATGAATGTTGAAGTGGGTTTGCAAAAAGGAGAGAGTGAAGCTTGGAAAATTCCAGAATTTCAGAATTTCGCATGGTCCGCTCGAGCGGAGGGAAGCCCGCTCGAGCAGGAAAATCGGCCTCTCAGCAGTTTTGAGCAGTTGTACAGTCCGCTCGAGCAGACAAAGGAGCGCTCGAGCGGAGGACCTTTTTTTAGGAAAATTTTTGGGAAGTTGTTTTACATGATTTATAGCATGTTAATGGCATCATTTAGCATCTCATGAGCATGAATTAAAGTAAAGAAAGATTAGATTGAGCATGAAATGAACATGAAAGAATGTAAAAGAAGAAAGGGAATGGCATGAATTATGTGGGTTATTGATGATGAATGATAAGAAATATATTATTATGTTGATGTTTGCAGGTCAAGATTGAAGACCGTGCCACCGGTTTTGAAAACCTACTGTAAGTAACATTTTCGTAAAGATATGTTATTATGCAATTATGTTTAAAAGTCTTACGTTATGATATGATATGTTTGAAATGATAATGTTTTCTGTGAACGAATGTCCTAGTTGTGGATCTAGTATGGCATCCATAGATAGTTCAGTCGTGGGGGCGAGAACATGCAGGCCCATGCGCTTTAGTCATGGGGGACGACATGGAAGGACAAGCCCATGACCAGTTTACGAGATCTCGGTATGTGTTTAATCGGTGTCCGGAACCGGTTACTCTAGTCGTTAGTCGACACATGTTATGCTATGTTATGATCTATGGAGTATGTCATTATGTATGTTCTGATATGAAATGATTATGCATATGTTACGTTTTATGGATTTATAAGAAATATTGGAATTCGTTCACTAACCCCTTTACGTTACTGTTACTTGCTGAGGTTTAGCTCATTGTTTGTATATATGTATTTATAGGTGAGCATTCAGGGGGTCAAGCCTAGGCGGAGTTCTGGCTGAGCTGCCGTTTTGAAGCCTAACCAGAGTTTTGGGTGCCTCCGAGCAGGGGCTAGGCCTGGAAGGCCGTTTTGTGAGCTTTTGTTTTGTTTTTGCCGTACATTGTGGCTAAGTAGTATGTGTTGCTTACGATCATGTCATGTAATGTAAAGTTATGGGTAAATTAACATATTGTTTGGCATATAAATACTTGTTCATATAATGCACAGCTCTTTGGATTATTAGTTTCTCATTTTCGCTTCCGCGAGCCCCGTTTATTTATGTTTTGTACAGAAAGGCCTGTGGTAATCTAGGATTACTGGCCGGTCTCGTTGCCAAATTTTTCGGGGCGAGTTTGGGGCGTGACAGAATGGTATCAGAGCGCACGAGTTAATTTACCCACACACATGTCCATATGAGCTGTAGGGTGTCTAGAAAGAAATAGAGCATGGCATAAACACATGTGCATGTGTGTGTGTGTGCGTACGTTTATGGAAATGAGCAGTGTGTATGATGAGACAGTAAAGGGAACAGTATATGGAAAATGAAATGTGCTATTTGTTATGGGTTCTATAGACCAATGGAAGATACCAATCCAAGGCATGTAGATGAAACAGAATCTTCTGATGCTAGAATGACTCGGTTGGAAAGAATGGTGAAAGCTTTGACTGGGATGGTTAGACAACAATTAGAACAAGGCCAACCACCACAGAGACAGCCATTTCCGCCTCCTCCACCACCACCGGTGCAAGTGGAACCGGTGAATAATGATGATGTCATTACTTTGACACAGAAATACAAGAAACTGAAACCAGCGGAGTTTGCCGGGGGAATTGAACCCTTAAAAGCAGAGGCATGGGTACTAGAAACAGAAAAGATTTTTGAGGTGTTTCCGTGTACTCTGCCTATAAAGTTCTGTTAGCAACATTTACTCTGACAGAAGAAGCTCGAAGATGGTGGATGCTTGTTCGAAATGAAAATAGGGATTTGACATGGGACCGATTTAAGGAGATTTTTTATGAAAAATACTTCCCACAATGTATGCGAGACAGGAAAATATCCGAATTTGAACTATTGAACCAAGACACTATGTCAGTAGCCAAGTATGAAAGTAAATTTACTGAATTAGCTCGTTATGCTCCTCATATGGTTGATACAAAATACAAGAAAGCGAGGAAATTTGAGGGTGGGTTACATGTTGAAGTACTTGACCGGGTGAATGTATTGAAACTAGAGAAATATGTTGATGTGCATGACAGAGCCTTGATGGCTGAAACCAATATTGCTAGCTTGAGAATGTCCAAATCAACTACTATGACTGAAGGGGAAAGTAAGAAGTTCAAGAAACAGAAAATAGAAATGGTTAGTGAATCCGTGGGCTCCGTGAATGACAAATCGAACTTAACCGTTAATGATAATACAAAGGGAGGTGTGCCTACTTGTAAAGAATGTGGAAAGCAGCATTGGGGTATTTGTCGCCGTGGATCCGGAGTTTGTTACAAATGTGGACAGAAAGGACACATAGCCAAAGCTTGCCCACAAATTTATTCACGAAATGAAAGACCCGTGATTAGTGGTAATACATCAACAATGACACCGAAAACCACCACAACAGCTACCCCCGAGGGGAATACTTTGAGGCAAGCAAGAGTTTACACTTTAGTTTCAGATAAGACATAGGATACTGGCAAAGCGAAGACAGGTATGATTTTAATTATCTATTATAATGTTAGCATTGTCACCTATGCACTGGAGAATATTGAACATGGGCATAAATTAAATGATGTTAGGACAATTGACTATGACCATGATGGAACCACTTACCTTGTTATGGACTGTTAGATTTATGTGACCATCTTTAAATTGAACGTTATCGAACTTGTTAGTTGACTTCAGCATGTGTGAAATATGTTTATTACATGTCAGACTGCTGCTATGAGATTGATACATGAACTATTTGAATAACTGAATAGAACCGTTGAATTGTTCTCCTTACATGATGACACTTCTGTGAACTACTGAATGGCTACGGAATGAAAAATGACATGTGACTAAGATTTTTGATTGAACTTCTGCCAGGGTAAGGAAAGTTTGGAGGACCAAACTTCTTAAGGTGAGGAGAGTGTAATGACCCCAGAATGTGCGATGTAATTATCCGTAATTAAATGTGTTTATATGATTTAATTGGGGAATATCTGTTTGAATTAGAAGAATATCTGTTGAGATTACAACTTTGGGACTGAAATTGATGACCGTAATGGGTCCAGAAAATGAAATTGAACATGTCTATGTAATACCGGGAATTTTTAGAACCATTTGGGACATTTAATTGGAGACTGAATTTCGTCTGATTCGTAAGGCTTGTTTGGCTTAAGTGTTTTGGCACAATGGTTTATTTATGATATATATGTTTATAGATAAGGATGTGGGACTTTATTTGACCTCATTTGACTCAACAAAGAGGAAAGAAAAATCTAGAAGAGAGAGAGAAGAGAGAGCTCGGGAGAAAGAGAGAGATCAAAGGGAAGAAGAGAAAGGAAAGAGGGAAATCAAGCTAAATCTCCTCCATTTGAGTAAACAAGGTAAGGAACTTCTCTAAAGTCTTGAAGTAAAGGTGATTCATGCATGATCTCATGTTTAAAAGAGTAATTTGAGCATACATATGATAGAAAATTGATGATTTATGGTCACATTTGGTAAATTTGAGGTAGAACCTCCATAGATTAGAGATATGAAGCTTGTATGTATATGTTCATGGTTTTTCATCTTAGTTCATGGGTTTGATCTTGTTTATGAGCCATGTGGGTTTTGAATTGAAGAGGTAATAGTTAAATCATGTTGTTGATCAAGTGTTTGAGATTTGGATTTCATGAATGTTGAAGTGGGTTTGCAAAAGGAGAGTGAAGCTTGGAAAATTCGCAATTTGAATTCGCATGGTCCGCTCGGCGGAAGCTCCGCCGGCGGAAAATCGGCCTCTCAAAGCTTTTGGCGATTATCTGATCCTTTCGGCAGACAAAAAGGCGCCGAGCGAAGGACCTTTTTTTAGGAAAATTTTTGGGAAGTTGTTTTACATGATTTATAGCATGTTAATGGCATCATTTAGCATCTCATGAGCATGAATTAAAGTAAAGAAAGATTAGATTGAGCATGAAATGAACATGAAAGAATGTAAAAGAAGAAAGGGAATGGCATGAATTATGTGGGTTATTGATGATGAATGATAAGAAATATATTATTATGTTGATGTTCGCAGGTCAAGATTGAAGACCGTGCCACCGGTTTTGGAAACCTACTGTGAGTAACATTTTCGTAAAGATATGTTATTATGCAATTATGTTTAAAAGTCTTACGTTATGATATGATATGTTTGAAATGATAATGTTTTCTGTGAACGAATGTCCTAGTTGTGGATCTAGTATGACATCCATAGATAGTTCAGTCGTGGGGGCGAGAACATGCAGGCCCATGCGCTTTAGTCATGGGGGACGGCATGGAAGGACAAGCCCATGACCAGTTTACGAGATCTCGGTATGTGTTTAATCGGTGTCCGGAACCGGTTACTCTAGTCGTTAGTCGACACATGTTATGCTATGTTATGATCTATGGAGTATGCCATTATGTATGTTCTGATATGAAATGATTATGCATATGTTACGTTTTATGGATTTATAAGAAATATTGGAATTCGTTCACTAACCCCTTTACTTTACTGTTACTTGCTGAGCTTTAGCTCATTGTTTGTATATATGTATTTATAGGTGAGCATTCAGGGGGTCAAGCCTAGGCGGAGTTCTGGCTGAGCTGCCGTTTTGAAGCCTAACCAGAGTTTTGGGTGCCTCCGAGCGGGGGCTAGGCCTGGAAGGCCGTTTTGTGAGCTTTTGTTTTGTTTTTGCCGTACATTGTGGCTAAGTAGTATGTGTTGCTTATGATCATGTCATGTAATGTAAAGTTATGGGTAAATTAACATATTGTTTGGCATATAAATACTTGTTCATATAATGCACAGCTCTTTGGACTATTAGTTTCTCATTTTCGCTTCCGCGAGCCCCGTTTATTTATGTTTTGTACAGAAAGGCCTGTGGTAATCTAGGATTACTGGCCGGTCTCGTTGCCAAACTTTTCGGGGCGAGTTTGGGGCGTGACATATAGATTCAAACAAACACAATGGCAAAAACACCAAATGCAAGTTACAGATCACAATATTATGAATACTGCTATAACACAAACATGATAATCCTGAACACTGCCACACTCACAACAATTGTAAGAAAACAGACAAGCTAATTCAATGAACTGATGATTACACCAACGAATGTCATGATGGTACCCCGATATTCCATGCCAAAACAGGAATAATATGAATATATATACATATCTACATTTGAGATTTGTGTAGACTCCAAATAAATCCATCCAATTTAATTCCCCCCATACAAGAAGTGAGGAAATGCACGATCGGCATGAACATGAAAGCAATTTGCATTTGTTGGTAACAACCATAAATTTGATACCAAGAGTAAGGAAAGAAAATTGCCGAGCTAAAACACCTTCTTAAGAGTCAAGAGCAGAAGGATTCAAAATTCCACTAGGGAGGAAGGCGGCAACAAAATTCATCAAACCATTCCGGTATCCGCAACAATGTTAATTGAAGATGTATCCTTTAGAACGGAGGTAATGGCAGCCCAATTTAACAAGCATCTTAACCTACCCATCATGCAAATGGGCATTTAAGTAGACCCTTTAATAATCAGTAATCTAGGAGATAAAAAAAAATTATCAATTAATATAACTATAAAATATTAGGTTTCTCTATGATTTTTTTCAAGGTATGAACTTCCAGCATAAAAATATGACTTGCATGCATTATTTTTCAAGGTAATGAGCTTTCATAAAAGTATGTACAACATCAAATCTTGGTTGTATAAAATTTCCTAATCCCCTTCTTTGTACTCATAAACTAATATTGCCAATTACTATACAACAAATATGCCTGTGATTTTCTGCTATAAAAGTTTATTAAGGATTTTCTCCGAAAGTAATTAATTATTAAATTATACACCATGGAACAAAGTTGCTTTCTCCAAATTTAGGGTAAATTACACTTTGCCCCCTTTATGTTTGACCACTTTCCCATTTTGGCCCTTCAAATTTATTTTTTTCCACTTTGGCCCTTTATGTTTCAAGTTTTTCCCAATTTACTCCTAAAGCTAACTTCTATTCAAAATTAGATAGAAAAAGCCATAATAACTATAAAATAATATAAAAAAATATATTATTATATTGAGGTTTAAGTTTATGTCAGAGATGTAAGTTATATAATAAAATATTTTTACGTCATGTGATTGTCAATATGTCATTTTCTGTCTAATTTTTAACATAAATTAGCTTTAGGAGTAAATTGGGAAAAACTTGAAACATGAAGGCCAAAGTGGGGAAAAACAAACTTTAAGGGTCAAAGTGAGAAAGTAAACAAACATAAAAGGGGCAAAGTGTAATTTACCCCAAAATTTAATTAATTAATAGAGAGATTATAAAGTGTAGCATATTTTAATTATAGAGCAGTTGACCCTCATCAATCCCAGAGTTCGTACTTGAACACCAAGGGATCTCAGAAGGGACATAATAAGAAAATATGAGGTTCAAGGTGTGAAATCAGTCCTACAATCCCCATGAAACCAAGTCAATGGTTGAACACAAGAAATAGGAATCACTTTATGCTTGGAAAAAATGGATGACATTTGCATTTGACTTTGCTAAAAGGTTGCCAGGAAAAACAGTAGAACTCCCACCAAAAGAAAGCTAGACAATGAAATAGATCCTTGCTGCAAGTGGACCACACCCTCTTCAACACGGACTATATCATTGTAGATTTGAATTTAATTTCCCTCTCGGACAGAGATGTTCACACAATAAACAAGTTCTCAAATTAATTGAATTCATGGGAAACATCCTGTAATAGAAGAAAGATTCCAAACACAAGCACACACTGACACACAGCACTCTTGAATAGAGGGCGCAGAACCTCTTTTCCCTTCTACACTATCAAGTAAACATCACTTGCTCTTTGCTTCTTTTAACCATTTCCTTCTATATGCAAATGTAAAAGTGGGATCAGCAACTTCTCGGTAGCAAAATCAATGAATATGACCCCCTCAAATTGAAGAGATAAATAAATAAACTATGTCAAAAGGGCTATCCCAGTTGGCTAAAATCCATGTACCTTACTAGGAGATCAAGGGTTCAAGTCTTACCATTGGCAAGACTATCCCCTCCCACAAGCTACGGCCTCAAATGTAATATATATATATATATATAAAATAGAAAGAAAAGAAAATTGAAAACATTTATCTAAACTCTGCATGTGAGAACATAAAACAAAATCCCATTTCAAAAAAATATGTCAGTAAATCTTCTTACAATCCAGTGGCGAGCAGACAAGGGATTAATATCACGCATCGCTTGCAGTTCAGATCTAAGCAATGTCTCTCCAGCATAGAATGCGTTGTGGTGAATATTATTATTCCCAGGTTCTTCAATTCTAACATTCACCTCAACAACCTACAAAAATTGAACATAACAAAAATTGTTAATAAAGTTCATTGTTTACCTTTTAATATAATCTTCAAAGTAACAGGCTTTCCATCAATGCCAACACATTAGTGGACGTTAGCCCCCAACTGATAATCATTGAATTCCAAATGTGGAACTGACAGAACATTGGAATCACAATCCACACAGTGCAATAAGCAATAAACGGTTAGAAGGAAGACATCTGAATCAAAACTATGGTCACAAGCTTTTTACCTGTATGCTTTCCTATAGTATGAACATATGCTTTTGATGCTCCCTTTCTTCTCTCACAACAAAAATTCGAAGAGTTTTAAAAAAAAAAAAAACCACATGAGCTCCATTTGGAAAACTTTTTAACTACTCTAGTCTGTTACTCAATTGACCAACCTGTATCTCCTCTCCCACATTTTTTGCTGTGATGATCTTGTGCTCTAGGTACACATTTCAAAGACATGGATCCTACACACTAGGTGCACATATATCTAGTTCTAAACACATTCAAGCTTACCTCTTTCAAATGATATGAACAAACTATCTTGCATTCTCTGTATAACTTAACAGATGACAACAGTCCTTAAGATAGAAAAGGAACTGATAAAATAAGCGAGTCCTCAACACAGCTAGAATCATCTAGAAAATCAATTTATGGCTTCCTATCTATAATGATTTATTGTCAGACATGCAAGTATAGAAACACACAAGTCTTGCAAGAGAGTGAAACATGATTTGGCTCTCCCTGCTACCCCTTCAGGGGTCACCATTAGTTCAATGGTAAAATCTTGGCCTAAAAACCTTGAGGTTATGGATTCAAGCCTCAGGGCAACCACTTTGTGCACTATGCCAAAGGTTAAGTGTGTAGCCAATCTTTTCCCTCCCAAACACACATTAATTTGTACTAATTGGGAGTTGTTTTCTATGGTGATTG